>VDFB02206387.1:0-212608 GCA_007258455.2 Sequoia sempervirens
TGATTGGAACCTACGAGGGAGTGCACCAATTGACATATTTCCTTTGGAGGAAGCATATGTATACCTTATGGGACTAGGGGATGATGAACACTCTAAATGAAAAAATAAATAGAAACAAAACAAGAAAGTTTCATCTAGTGAAAACGTCCCTAAGGCACTTTTTGATTCATCAAAAGTAAAAATGAAGGGTGTATCCACTAGTGAAAACCTTGATGAGGTGTTAGAGGATGTGGATGTTCATATTCCCCTTATTGGAGCTCACTTATCAGAACAGTATTCAATCCCAATTGAAGAAACACAAGAAGTTAATCTAGGCATAGAAGACAAACCTAAAATCACCTACGTGGCAAAATCATTGTTTGAAGAGGAGTATCCTATCATTGTTAATCTATTGAAAGAAGCATCATTAACTTTGCATGGTCTTATTCTGATATGCCAGGATTAGACCCACTTTAGTTGTCCACCATCTTGATTTCCATGTTAATGTGAAGCCTATAAAACAAAAGCTCAAAAAAATGCATCCACAAGTGGCCTTGTTGAAATGGAATTAGAGAAATTGTTAGCAGCTGGGTTTATTAGGCCAATTGATTATTTTGATTGGATATCAAACATTGTACCTATTGCCAAGCCTAATGGGGGCATTAGAATCTATAAAAACTTTAGGGATCTCAACAAAGCTTGTCTAAAATATGACTTCTCGCTTCATAATATTAACATGTTGGTAGATCTCACAGCAGGGCATGTCATGTTATCCCTCATGGATGGCTTTTCTAGCTACAAACAAATTAAAATTTCACTTGAAGACCAACACAAAACTGCTTTCACCACCCCCTAGGGAACTTTTTGTTACAATGGCATGTCGTTTGGCCTTAAGAACATGAGGGAAACCTATCAGCGTGCAATGATAGTCATTTTTCATAATCTCATCCACATTATTATGGAAGACTACATTGATGACTTGTTGGGAAAGTCCAAGACTAGAGAAGATCACCCTAAGGTTTTAAGACAAATCTTTGAGCGATTAGAATAGTATCAGCTGTGCTTAAATCCTAAGAAGTGTGTATTTGGTGTTACCTTAGGAAAAATACTAGGCTTCATTGTATCAAGAAGGGGTATCGAGGTTGATCCAACAAAAGTTAAGGCTATAATGGAAATGCCTCCACCTAGAAATCTCAAACAGTTGAGAAGCCTACAAGGGAAATTACAGTCTATCAAGCATTTCATTTCCCAACTTTCCAACAAATGCTAGTCATTTACTCACCTCTTGTGTAAGGATACAACTTTCAAATGGGATCTAGAATGTTAGCAAGGCTTTGATAAGATCAAGGAGTATCTTGCCAATCCACCAATTTTAATGCCTCCCATTCTTGGAAAGCCATTACTGCTATACATCTCTGCCACTTCAGTTGTACCAGGGGCACTGTTGTCCCAACATGATGTGTCTTCCAAGGAATGAGTCATCTATTACATCAGTTGTATACTTTTGGGATATGAGCTTAACTATTCCCCCATGGAGAAAGCTTGCTTATTAGTTTTCAGTTCATAGAAGTTACACCATTATATGCTTAGCCATCCAATCAAACTGATATCCAAAGTTGACTTAAATATTTGCTATCAGGCATTTCATTGCCCAGCTTTCCAACAAATGCCAGTCATTTACTCACCTTTTTTGTAAGGATACAACTTTCAAATGATATCCACAATGTCAACAAATCTTTGATAAGATCAAGGAGTATCTTGACAATCCGCCAATTTTAATGTCTCCCATTCCTAGAAATCCATTACTGCTATACATCTCTGCCACTTTAGTTGCACTGTGGGCATTGTTGGCCCAACATGATGAGTCTTCCAAGGAATGAGCCATATATTATATCAATTGTACACTTGTAGGCTATGGGCTTAATTATTCCCCCATGGAGAAAGCTTGCTTAGCTATTTTTTTTAGTTCATAGAAGTTACACCATTATAAGCTCAACCATCCAATCAAACTGATATTCAAAGTTGGTCTGCTGAAATATTTGTTATCAAGAACTTCATTAATAGGTTGAATGGCTAAGTAGGTCATGCTCCTTGGTGACTTTGATATTGAGTATGTGGATCGAAAAACAATCAAAGGAAAAATCATAGCAGATCAGTTGGTTGATGCTCCTCTTGTAGATGTGTATCCATTAGTGGCAGAATTCCCTAATGAATCAGTATTCACATTCTCAGAATCAGATATGTGGACATTATATTTTCATGGGTCATACACTCAAAATGGAGCTAGTGTGGGTACCCTTTTTGTCACCCCTTAATGTGACTATATCCCGAAATAATTCAAGTTGGAATTCCCATGCACAAACAACATAGCTAAATATGAAGCTTTAATCACAAGCCTTAGAATCACAGTTTAATGGAATATCACCCATCTTTGTGTTTTTGGTGATTCACAACTCATAATCAAATAGGTCAATGATGAGTTTCAAATAAAGGATGATAAGATTCTCCCTTATAAGTGCATGGTGGATGATTTCAAGAAATACTTTACCCATATCCAGTTTGAACAGGTCCCCAAATTATAGAATAAAGCAACCAATGCAATGACCACCATTGGTTCTCTCATAGACATGCCTAAAGACCAAACAAATTGCGAGTTCTTGGTGGAACAATTATTAATCCCAGTGTATGACATCCCTAACAATGAAATGGTTTGTGATATCTGATGAGCCTTAAATATGCTCATAGTTTGAAACTTTTTGATACTCTTACTTTTGTTATTGATAGTTGTTTAAACCTGTTGATTAAAGACTTTTTGAGTGGTATCCTGTAGCAACGAATTCCATATTCCTGTAGCTTGACAACTTTATTAATTACCTTTTTGACCTCCCGCATGGCTGATGTATGCTTATGATTTTGGATAATGGAATAGGATTAACGTGTGATTAATGAATGGATGTCGTGTCACTTGTGTATGCTTTCCTTTGCCTCTGTCACTTATTGCAAGTTGTTGGAGGGCACAAAAGCTGATCAAGCGCAAAGAGTCTTGGTTCTGTTGAAGAAGTTGTTCCAGTAATAACTCTTTGACCGAATCTTTGGGAAGGAGCTTTAATGGTCCTTTGATCTAGGGATTGTGTAATGCTATATTTTCTCCGGGTCGTTTCGAGCAGATAGACTTTCATTTATGAATATCTGTTTTGCGGATTCATAATGTATTTATGATCACGACTCCCTCTGTTAGTTAGTTGTCTTTTTCATTTAAATAATCGTTCCTCCTGCGTGAGTGAACGAGGATGAAACAATATGTGTTAAAATTAAGTTGAATAAGCAATAGAGTTATGTGTTAAGTTTTATTTTCAAACAGAGTAATCGATGTATCTTTGTTCTGAGTATGAATAAAATTCGATGAAACTTTGAGTCAACTTCTTATGTAATCTAGTTGATGCTTGCTAAGGGGGGGCAATTAGTAAGTATTTCGTAGCAAGTTGTTGTAGTTAACTGTTCATTTCATGTTGATTACTAGTTAGAATCTATTTCTGTAGATTTCAACACAAACTCAGCCTTGTATTGTCCCTGCAGCATTGAGAATCCATTCCTGTGTCTATTCCTGCAGCATAAGGCCAGTTCACAGTTTGTCCTTTAATAATAGCTGCTATGATTTCTATTTTAGTCGAGTTGTGTTTGAGTTAGAAAGCTTTGCGTTGCACTTCTTTTAAGCATTTGTTTTCTATAGATGGTGATTGGAAACTAGTTCTTAGTGCACATATCGTGCTGCTCCATTTTAAGTATACGTCCCTTGGTTTGATAAAGTAAATGAACGACTATGAAAAGATGTTAGTTGCCTGTTGGAATGTCCAATTCCCAGGTTTAGTTCTGATGTGACTTTTATATCCTTTTGTGGGCGTGACCATTTTTGGCACCGTTGCCGGAGATGGTGTCAATCTAAGAACCTGCTATAGTAATTGTTAGCAGTAGTTTAGTTAGTTTTTCAAAATCTTTTAAAATACCATTCATTTTCATTGCATGCATAGAAGGAGAGACGCTTAGGGAAAATTTCTCCCCAACCTGCCATTCATTGCCAAGAAAACTGAACCACCTTATAGCCTATTTGAGGATGAAGGAGACTTAGATATTGACCCATTTGCTGAAGACCTGTGTGCTGACTTGCTATTTGGCCCATTTGACGAAGAAAATGAAGACAATCCATTTGCTCCTATACTTGGTCAGGTGAACATGACACGTAATCCACCGAATCGACCTCCTGCTTTTGAATTCCCCATTACTCCTCAACAAAACAATGACAACCTTAAGAATATTCCTTCTTCATTACTTCCCAAGTTCTATGGCTTAGTCACAAAAGACCCAGAGACATTGTTCGAGTTTGATATCCTCTGTCGCAGTTATGACTACACTTTAGATGCTCACAAACTAAAATTGTTTCTTGCTACCTTGAAGGAGGGAGCTCTCAGATGGTTCATGAGTTTGGGAAGGGGTGTTGTTGATAGTTGGCCAGCCATTCAAACAAAATTTCTTGAGAAATACAAGGAATACTGTAAGAGTGGCAGTAAAAGTGATGACATATTTTGAATTCAACATAAGGAAGATGAAAGCCTGGAGGATTATATATCAAGATTCTTGTTTTCTTTGAAAAAGAATTCAAACCATACTCTTAATGAAGAATCTCAGAAATTACTTTTTCTAAGGGGAATCAATGATACTTGCATAGATGCCTTGGACCTGATGGGAGGTGGTGATAACACTCAAGCATCTTGGGATGATCTCATGAAGATATGTCTCAATTACTCCTGAGAAAATGTGAAGAAGGGTAGAGGTCATCACGCTACAGTGGGAAAGTCTTCTTCCAGTGGAGTTTCTTAGATGGAGATCACAAATTTGCTGTCTGATTTCAAGCAGGATATCATTAACAATATGGCTACACAACTGGACACTATGCAAGCTCGGAAGAAACATGAGGAAGCTGAAGCAATCTTGGCCGAGTTCTGTCCACATTGCAGACAGAAGAAACGTGACTGCAGAAGCAAGATGGTAGCTAATTTGGAAGCTAAGCAATTACCTACTAACTTTAAGCCAGTAGAAGGTGATGATGATCAAGTATTTTTCATTGCACAAAGGAAACCATGGGCTCAAAGACAAGGTATGCCTCAAGACCCTTTGAATTTTGGTAATCCTTATTCTAGCTATAATAATCAATGGCAACCTACATATGGACCACCACCACCTTGGAATACATCTCAACCACCTTGGCCTAACTATCAGACTCCTCAATGGCAATCTCCTCAAGGAGGTTGGTAGCAACTACAAGGACAATGGACCCCACCCCAAGGTAATTGGCAGCAGAATTATCAATGGAGAGGTTCTCAGCAATGGCAAAACCAGTCCCCTAGGTTCTTGCAGCTTCCACAGCCACAACCTCAGGCCCTCATGCCACCTCACCACAGCAAGCGCCTGAAATATTGGCCTCCAAAATGGCGCCTATGCTTTGCTGGGTTGTTGCCAAATCCCAATAATAACCCAACAACAACAACCACAACAGCCTATATATTTTTTGCTGAAGCCAACCAATGTCAGACTTATGCCTTAAGCTTGTGATGTCCATTTTGAGAGTGCGGAACCACTCTTCACGCTCCACAGCCACCTCTAATTAAAACACCAGTTCTTCCCACGAAGAACCTCACTTTTGCCCAATCTACCCCTAAGCATATGTGTCTATAAGCGTCCCCAGGTTTCTAAGAACTGTTTTGCAAAGTCCAAGACAAACCACCTTTTCCTAAGAGGTTACAAAGTACCGCACCTGAATCCATGGAAGAACCCATTTTTGACATTCTAGATTAGCTAAAGAATGTACAAATTCAAATTCCTTTATTTTAGGCCATTAAAGATGTTCCAATTTATGGAAAAGCTATTAAAGAGGCATGTTTGAAGAAACCTGGATGGAAGAAAAAAGATCCCCAAACAATTCATGTCTTAGGAAAATTGGTTGATATAATGTAGGGAAATGTAGTCATTCCAAAGTACAGCACGACCACCGGAGTCTTGTAGTGCAAATACATATAAATGGCCAAATTGTAAAAAATGTTTTGATTGACCTTGGTGCTGCCATCAATGTCATGACCAAGCATACTATGGACTACTTGAACATTCTAAACATTCAGTCTACACCTATAGTCATGCAGCTTGCTGATAGCTCCACAGCCACACCTAATGGAATGGTGGAAGATATAATTGTCACTCTTGAATCTTAGGAGTATCCAGTTGATTTTACAATATTATCTTGTAAGGCAACTTTAGGAGGATACCCTGTTATCCTAGGTAGACCATGGTTAGCAACTGTTGATGCTTTTATGGGATGTCGTTATGGAGATATGACTATTTCTGATGGACTGATCCACAAAAATTAGCTTTGTGCTCCGTAGGCTTTCGACCTCAACAGTTGTCCCAATAGGTTTGGCCAAATGTGGGGAAAAGCGAAGAAGCCAATTCATTGGTTCAATTAATGATGCTCCAAAATGATCCATTCTCACAACTTCAGAATGAGGATGTCTTGCTTTTTCAAATTCTATAGTCTAACTTTGATACGGGTAGTTCATCTGATCAAAATAGTGGTCATCTACAATGTTTCCTGCAGCAACTGAATTCTGAGAGTTTGCTACCTAAATTTCCTAAAAAAATTTATAAAATGCTTCCACAAGAGGTACAAACATCACATGTAGATTCTATGAGTGATCTCACTAAGCAGATAGAATTGTCTCCAAGTCATTGTTTGAATGTTAATAGCAAGCTCTCACAATCTCAATAGGCTATCCTACTCAAAATGCTACAACATCATCATAAAACTTTTGCATGTGGGAATATGGTATAGAAAGAGAATACATCCCTCAATTTTTACTCATAGGATCTATATCAAAGACTGTTTTACGGTTAGGCGGCCTCAAGAAAGATAAATCGGCCCTTTCGGAAAATAGTTAAGAATGAGCTTCAAAAGTTGTTTGATGCTGGTTTTATCTACCCAATCTCTAACAGTCAGTGGGTCTCTCCATTAGTTATTGTCCCTAAGAAAGGTGGAAAATGGAGAGTATGTGTAGATTACAGAGAGTTGAACACTGCCACTAAAAAATATCACTTTCCACTGTTGTTTGTAGACCAAGTGCTAGACTCACTGTCTGGTAAAAGCTATTTCTCCTTCTTGGATGGCTACAGTGGATACAATCAGATAAAAATTTCCTCTAAAGATCAAGATAATACCACTTTTACCTATCCATGGGGAACATTTTCTTACTCAGTCTTGCCTTTTGGTCTATGCAATGTGCTAGCAACATTTCAGAGAGCAATAATTAGTATTTTTGCTAATATATCTCATGACTGTATGGAAATTTATATGGATGACTTCACTACCTATGGGGTTACATTTGAAGAAGCACTGGTGAATTTAGAAAAAGTATTGGAAAGGTGTAGAGAACAAAATTTGTCTCTAAACAGTGAAAAGTGCTTTATGATGATGCAAGAAGGTATTGTTCTAGGCCATCATCTCTCCAAGGATGGAATACAGGTTGACCCTGCTAAAATTGAAGTTATTATGAATTTACAAACTCCTACAAAACAAAAGGATGTCAGAAGCTTCATTGGCCATGCAGGGTATTATAGAAGGTTTATAAAAGATTTTGGCAAAATTGTCAGTCCACTATATGCCTTATTAACTAAGGATTCTACATTTGATTGGACAGAGGCCTGTGAAAAATCTTTCCTACAGTTAAAGGACTTGCTTACTAAAGCCCATGTTCTTCAAGGTCCAAAATGGACTCTTCCTTTTCATATACATGTAGATGCTTCTAATTTTGGCATAGGGGCAGTCTTAGCCCAAAAAGAAAATTCAATTGAGCATGCTATCTATTTTATCAGCAAAAACCTTCAAGGTCCTGAGTTAAACTACACTGTTATAGAGAAGGAGTTGCTAGCAGTAGTGTATGCTTTGAATAAATTTAGGCATTATATCACAGGTTATCAGATATTTGTCCACACCAACCATGCAGTAATTAGGTATCTGATGAACAAGCCTACCATCTCTGGTAGGTTGGCAAGATGGCTCTTGTTGTTGCAAGAATTTAACATTACAATCATTGATAAACCAGGAAGAGCTAATGTTGTGGCTGATTTTTTATCAAGGCTTCAAACAACTGCACCTGCTGAGCAAGAAGTCATTGATGATAGGTTCCCTGATGAACACCCATTTTCCATTGTTGCACACACTCCATGGTATACAGACATTGCCAATTATCTAGCAGCAAGCAGAATACTAGCTCACTTCTCCCCAAAAGAAAAGAAACTGTTAATTAAGAAAAGTTTTAATTTTTCATGGATTGCAAATTGTCTGTTTTACACATGACCTGATCAAGTTATGCAAAGATGTGTAAGAGAAGATGAGACTTATGATATCTTGCATGCTTGCCATGATGAACCATGTGGGAGACATTTTGCAGCCAAGAGAACATCAATGAAGGTTCTTACAATAGGATATTATTGGCCAACATTACACAAAGATGCTATAGCTTATACAAGGAAATGTGACAGATGCCAATATATGGGAAGACCAACCAGGTCAGATGAAATGCCACTGTATCCACATGTAATAGTCACCCCCTTTGATAAATGGGGAATGGATTTTGTTGGACCAATTGATCCACCATCAAATGGCAAGTCATACATTCTGGTTTGTACAGATTATGTGACAAAGTGAGTTAAAGTAAGGCAATGACTCATGCTCGTGATAACAAGGTTGCTGAATTTTTGTATGAGCAAATTTTCACTAGATTTGGAGTTCTTTGAGAGCTTGTAATTGATCAGGGAGCTTAGTTCACATCTAGTTTGATCACTGCACTAATGAATGACTATAAAATCAAGCATAGGAAGTCCAACCCCTATCACCCTCAAGCCAATGGTCAGGTGGAGGTTACAAACAGGGAAATTGAGGCAATCCTAACAAAGACAGTGTAGCTCCATAGGAAAGATTGGAGCAGTAGACTTCCTGAAGCAGTCTGGGCCTATAGAACTGCATGGAAGACAACAACTGGGTTTACACCTTTTGAACTGCTTTATGGGAAAATAGCCATGTTGCCCATTGAATTTGAGCATAAAACTTTGAGGAAAACTCTCGAACTCAATATAGACATTTCTAAAGCACAGAAGGAATGTCTCCTGCAACTGAATGCCTTGGACGAAATGAGAAAAGCTGCCCTGCAACATACAAAAGTTGTCCAACAGCAAAGGAATAAATGGCACGATCAACACATCAAAACCAAGCAATTCTCTGCTGGTGATTGGGCTCTGCTATATGATTCTAGATATCAAGAAAACCAAGGTAAGCTCACAACATGCTGGCTCGGTCCCTATGAAGTTGAGAATGTGTTTGACAACGGATCAGTACAACTGGCCACAATTGATCCAGTCCGCTTCAAATTGCTAGTTAATGGACACCGACTGCGGTTATATCATAAGTCGGCATCAAAGGAAGAGTTCCTAAAAAAGTTTCTTTTGACTAGTCTTCCTGCAGCAAAAGGCTTAGGCCTTTTTCCTGTAGCTTCTTTTTAAGTATTTTGTTGACCACCCATAATAAATTTTTCTTTTTTTAAGAAAACCACTTTTCTCCATTTTTTTTTCATCTATCACATCATTCATTCCTTTACCTGCCACGTCATCCATATTACCACTCCGCCTCATTCATGCATTCACTCTCCCAGCTATCATTTCATTATACGTTGTTGTCCTTTACGGCATGCCCGAGAACTGAATTCAAGGTACGCGAAATTTTTTCATTATCGCATAATTTATTCTTTCTGTTTATTCATTAATTGTAATGTATATGTTAGTCGTATTGCATGCTTTAATCCTATCACCCTGCACATGTGAGGACACATGTCAAATGCTAAGTAGGGGGCGGGGTATTCTAATTTGAAATTTTCCTATGCCAAATTTACGTTTGCCAAAATAGTTATGTTCTTGTACTTTCTAAAAGTACGATTGCGAAGCCATATCCTAAGAACAAGCTAACTACTTAGTTTAAGTAGTTATTAAAATTATTTTATGCAAATGTCTAGTTGTTATTCTTGGTAAGGAAAAGGAAGTGCAGTAAGGAAGAAGAGTCTTTTTCAAGCTTTCAGCATCAGTCTGAGTTTTTGTTTTAAGGATTTTTGATCATGGGTGGCCAACTGGTGAGGCACGAGCCTACGGCTCATGAGGCATTGATACAGATCCTCAGTTAATGCAAGCATTCACCAATTGTGGATGGTTAAATTATTTCTTGAGAATTGATTCTTTTGATGAAGAGGCTGCAGGTGAATTCTTAAGAACATTTTCAGAAAATGAGGCTATGGTATGGGGCTTGGCAGTGGCTGTGACAGAGGAAAGAATTGCAGAAGTTACTAGATTACCGGCAGTTGGTGAAAATTTTCCTGTTGGAAGGGATGCTATCTCTGCTAGGGTAGAGTTTATCCTACCAGCTGATGGGCCTTTGGAAATCTCAAAGCAAGGGTGCAAAAGAATGTCCCTACCTTATCCATACTCTGAATACACCATCTTTATTATCAGGTATTTAACTTGTGAAGGGCGCTTCTCTTACCTACATTCATATCATTTCAAATTGTTAAGTCATATGAGACATGGACTAGTAGTGAATGTTTTGAATTTCTTGATAAACCTTTTGCAAAGTAGTGCACATGAAACCCAAAAGGGTAAAGAAAACTCTGCCACACATCATGCCTTAATAAAAATTTTGACTGAGCAATCTTTAAGGGATGTTTCACCTCTTTCTTGGAATGAGTTTGTTGCCCGAAAAGGTCTTCAACCACCTGAACCCCCTAGGGCACTACCTGTGCAACTTAGAAGAAAGAAAATGAGAATTGAGTCCACAAGTACAGAAACAAAGCAAAAATTTGCTGCTCCTGCAGCGCCCAGTCCTACAGCTTCTATACCAATGTCCTCTACCAGTGTGCAAACAAGGTCTGCCACTAGGAGAGAAAAAGGAAAGACAATTGTAGGAGAGTCATCTGGGGTAGGGTAGACTCCTGAGTCGAACCCACATACTCGAAAACAAAAACTTTTTGCCTCATCCTCTCCTGCGGAGTCTTCGTCTGTCTCTGTCTCTCCTGCAGCAACACACGTTAATACTCCAATATCTTCTTCCCCTGCCGAGTCTGGATCTTCAAGACCAGCTAGGAAGAGAACTGCTAAGGAAGCATCCTTTGCTACTGCTCCTTATGCAAAACTACTAAGAAGGAGTTCATTGAGAAAACAGTCTAAGCCTGCTGCAACCTCCGTTCAAACAGAAATTGTCATAATATTGGAGGACTTACTGAATCAAGTCATGATAACTCCCTGGGTATGTCTGCAAATGTTCCACAAAGCTCCTCTGCTGTTCCTGAGGTAGCACAACCCAGTAATGTTGATAAGGGGAAAATGCTGAGTCTGGACGACTTAGCTTGTGCGACTGAGAAAATTTATGAGGAAGAACAATCTTCTCGCATGCAACAATAGGGCTTCATCCTGCAGCAAGAAGAAGGTGTGCTTGAACTGCCTGAAATATCCTATGATAATCCATTGCCCACTAAAGTTTGCACAGACTTAGTTGTGTACAAAAGGACTCTACTGATTGCATACTTGGAATTTCTGAAAGTTAATTGGAAGCCTGTGTCATTCTAGACTTTATGTTTTCACCATTTCACCAAAACTGAAGTCCAACAAAGTTTATGGGAAGAGGAAAAGAAAAAGCTACAAAGGGAAATTGAAAGGAAAAAGCAAGAAATTCAAGATATGCAGAAGAAAATGGATGAAATGATGGAAATAACTGGAAAAATAATGGAGTGTAGGCTGCCACCCAAAGTATATGCAATGTGCCTCAAAGAATAGTTTCTTTGGTTCAAACTAATGAGGATCTCCAGAAATTTGGATCATAATATTGAAACCACCAAGGAATTCTATGATGCCTATGAAGTGGCCCCTAATTGGTTGAAAAACTCCATGTGTGAACTTTATTTACATGGTTATTTAATTCCTGCTGAAACTGAATGGAACCCACTCCTTTATATAGGTGATATCCATCTAAGGGCACTTATGTCTTGGGCTGCAAATGAGGTCAATTATGGGAGACAATTGGAAACATATGAAGAAGCAGAAAGAGATGAACCTGTTCTTCTAAGAGCTGAGAGTTTAGATCCATGCACAATTTTAAGAACCTGGCTTAAAGTTACTTATGGATCGAATTACCCTCAGGAAAGAGAGAAATTTTTTTATATAAGACAACAGGTATACAGTGAGTTCAAAGAGCAGAAATATATATTTTGGAAACTTGCCTCTTCCAGGATTGAGGCAAGGTCGCAGAAATTGACAGTTGGTCTAAGAAAAACAGAGCCTCACAACCCTTTGAACTTCACAGCAGCACTCAGGAGAATAGAAAGGTACATGCAACTGGGTTTGCAAAGAAAATTTGAATTATGGATGCCACTGAATTTCCAACCCCCAGTTTTAATATGGCTGCTTTATCCCTATCAAGCCAAGGAAATCAATGAAGAAATAGAAAACCGCAGATTTGAAAGATGGGAGTTTACCAGAGGTTTTTACTACAAGTTTGGAACTTCACTACAGGGTCATGCTTCTCCAACAAATTTTAGGGAAATAACAAGGAAAGTCAATGCTGGAGGACCAACATTATGATAAGTAGGGGGCAGAATGATGAGCCTTAAATATGCTCATAGTTTGAACTTTTGATACTCTTACTTTTGTTATTAATAGTTGTTTAAATTTGTTGATTAAAGACTTTTCGGGTGGTATCCTGTAGCAATGAATTCCATATTCCTGTAGCTTGACAACTTCATTAATTACCTTTTTGACCTCCCGCATGGCTGATGTATGCTTATGATTTTGGATAATGGAATAGGATTAACATGTGATTAATGAATGGATGTTGTGTCACTTGTGTCTATGCTTTCCTTCGCCTCTGTCATTTATTGCAGGTTGTTGGAGGGAGCAGAAGTTGATCAAGCTCAAAGAATCTCGGCTCCGTTGAAGAAGTTGTTCCAGTAATAACTCTTTGACCGAATCTTTGGGAAGGAGTTTTAACGGTCCTTTAATCTAGGGAGTGTGTAATGCTATATTTTCTCTGGGTTGCGTCGAGCAGATAGACTTTCATTTATGAATATCTGTTCCATGGATTCAAAATGTATTTATGATCACGACTTCCTCTATTAGTTATTTTGTTGTTTTTTTATTTAAATAACCGTTCCTCCTACGTGAGTGAACGAGGATGAAACCATATGAGTTGAAATTAAGTTGAATAAGCAATAGAGTTCTGTATTAAAGTTTTATTTTCAAATAGAGTAATCAATGTATTCTGGTTTTGAATATGAATAAAATTCGATGAAGCTTTGAGTCAACTTCTTGTGTAATCTCGTTGATGCTTGCTAAGGGGGCCCACTTAGTAAGTATTCTGTAGCAAGTTGTTGTAGTTAACTATTCATTTCATGTTGATTACTAGTTAGAATCTATTTCTATAGATTTCAACACAAACTCAGCCTTGTATTGTTCCTGCAGCATCGAGAATCCATCCCTGTGTCTGTTCTTGCAGCAAAGGCCAGTTCACAGTTTGTCCTTTAATAATAACTGTTATGAGTTTTGTTTTAGTCGAGTTGTGTTTGAATTAGAAAGCTTTGTGTTATACCTCTTTTAAGTATTTGTTTTCTATAGATGATGACTGGAAACTAGTTCTTAGTGCACATACCGTGCTGCTCCGTTTCAAGTATACGTCCCTTGGTTTGATAAAGTAAATGAACGACCATGAGAAGATGTTAGTCGCCTGTTGGAATGTCCAATTCCTAGGTTTAGTTCTGTTGTGACTTTTATATCCTTTTGTGGGCGTGACCATCCACCTTTTGGGAGATGGAATTTAGGACCTATTTCACACTTTAATCATTGGGAAACCAAGATCCCTCAACCAAGTGACTCAATTGAGGGAAGGACTAGTGGTCTCCTTGTGTAATTAAATGGGGGTTCACTATTGAATTAAGATTTAAAGGAGAAATGCAAACTCTATGTACAAAACCCTAGAAACTTAAGAGCATGAAATCATAATGATAAAGAGAAACAAAAAAGTACCTGGAGGAGTGAAGATGACTAAACAAGGTCTGAAAACTCTAAAAAATTGTTGTTTCTGAAGTTGATTGGGACTCATATGCCAGACTAGGCGATTTAGTCCTGCTACAAGAATTTGGGTAGAATTTATAATCTGTTGGTGACTAATCAGAATCCATTGAAATATGCCAAAAGGGCTATATAGGGAATCATACACCCAAGGTGGTGATTTAGTCCAATTATTAGGGTTTTGTCCAATATTTTTGTAGCCTCTAGTGATCTTATGTAGCTTTTGTCTTGTTTGATCTTTAGATCCAAAAAGGTTGAATTTTGATCTGTAGGTGAGTTTCTGTGAAGATGAAAAATTCTTGACAACTTTGACATCTTTTGTAACTTTGTCTTCAAAGGATCTTCAAGCTCCAAAACACCTAGATTTGTAATCACACATCAAGAGAGAAAAATGTTGTTTTATTAGTGGATAGGGGTTTTCCTTGGTCAAGCCCCGTTTTGGTAATTAAACCTTGAAATGGAATAGAAAATCATGAAGGAATGATGAATGAACAAATGTATTGTTGCAACTCACCAAACCCTTGTAACAAAGGTAGAAAACTTGTGTGAAATGGCTCCAATGGATGTGGATCTTGACTCTTGATTGTTGATATGAAATATTGTCTTTGAATGCTTGATTGAATCATGAAAACCTACATCACAAATGTTAGCTCACAAACACACATGATGCATGAAGACTTTGACATGATGCTTGAATATTGAATGTTGCTCCAAATGCTTTATGATTTTCTCTTGAATTCTCTTGTAAAATACTCACTTGAATGCTCATAAGATCACTTGAATTTTCTAGGTGACTTGTAAACTTGCTAAGAGAAATTATGTGAAATAACCTTGTATTTATACTTGTTTATGCCAGATTTCCCAAAATTACAACACTACAAGTTGACATCAGATCTAGGATAATAAAATCCCACCAAGAATTTGATTTAAAAATAGGTCTTGATTAGAGCGAGACTCATACGCTAGGTTGGGCATATGAGTCCCAATGGCTCAAACCAAGGGCACAAAATCCAAGAAGTGTTAATTTCAATGTAATATTTAAAATTAGGCCCCGAGACCTAGTTGGGACCCATGCACCCAAAGGGGCGTATGAGTCCCATATCACTAGATCTAGAACACATAACCTCAAACATTAAATCTTGATTTTCCATTTGTTCAATGTTGGGATTATCCTCATAAAAATGCATTTGATTAGGATTGTGGATGCAAAATAGGACCAATTAATGCATAAATAGATCTAATTTTAGTTAAAAGGGGCCCAAAACTTAATGTGAACATTTAAGACATATTACAACACTAAATTAAAGCATCACTAAGTTCATTTTATTAATTCCAAATTAAGTGAGGAAAAGGGATACTTTTTCCATCACTACAAAATTCAATAAACAATGTATGTGAATCTCTTGGTTATATAACTAAGGTGAGACATAGGATTAAATAATATTATGACAAGTTTCTTAATCTTATGTCATGTGACAACTTATTGTTGGAGATCAGGATTGCACCCACAAACAAGTTGGGCTTGTTTGATCCTGACTCAACATGGAAACACTATTTGGCTTGTGGGTAAACCAATTGGTGAGAGTGAATCTCTAGATCAGGGTTGGTTCCCTTTCAAATAACCACCTAACCTATGCAAATTCAAGGGGAAAAGGGGCAGAAAAATTAAAAAAATCAAACTCCTATAACTCAAGATGATCAGCTGAAAAAAGAGATTTTGATTACACTTAACTCACAACACTGCTTTGGCAACACTTAACTCTCACAACTCACCATGATGCTTTCAATTCATCAATAATTTGCATAAAGACTCTTAGGACATAATACAATGTGCAACCTGAATTTACAACAACATTTGACATTCACTCACAATAATAGGACAAAGAAGGATTCGATAGTTTGAATCACAACAAAGTGACACCATCACCATAAGATCATGACAAAAGGGAGAGAAGGAGAAATTTGTTATTTTTTATATGACAATGGAGGAACAAGGCATCAAAATCTAATTCAAAATCTAGTTTACAAAGCTCTTAATATCACTAAGAAAGAAAGAAACTAAAATGATCTTGAACCCTAAGAAAATCAAATTTTCTCCAATATATAGCCAAAAGTGACCTTGTGGTGCCAAAATAGAAAAATCCAAGTTGTTGTCCTTAAAAAAGGCAACTTCATCCATATTTTCAAGCTCCCTCAAAAATCTTGACAAATAGTCACCTAAACAACTCCAAAAGGCATCAAAAGATGGAAAGTTGTCATCTCCCAAAGGTTGATCCAAAAAACCCCAAAAAATCAGGTTCCAACTGTCCAAAACTGAAAATAGAAACCTTGAACTACCACCTCTTTTCCAAATCTGCCCAGGAATTGAACTCAAAATGGAAAGTCCTAGTGTGAACTAAAGTGCACTACACAATTTCATTTTAAAAAATAACAACTAACTTAAGCAATTTATAGAAACATTGCTTAGCTAGTATTTTACAATCTCGTAGTTTCACAAAACAAAATAGAAACCCTCTTTGTTACATTTTATTTTTCACAATTTCACTTCCAAATGCCCTGATTTTTCTTCAAATATTTTTATTTTGTATCAATGTTTGCAAAATTCAAAAAATATTATGCCAACTCTCCATTCATTTGATTTTTCTACAAAAAAAATCATAAAAATGTTTATGCTCCATTACATATTTGAATTCAACTTATATGACTTAGGTAAAAATAAAAACCTAAAGTCACTATCTTGACCCTCCAAGGCATGAAAGAGGGGAAAAACCTAATGAAGGATCAATGTGCATTGTATATGTTTGATTTTCTACAAAAATCAAAGAAAATGGGGAAAATGCCTAAGGCATTCGACCTAGGCTCATGAAGAATTAATAAAGCATTGAAAGGATGAAATTTATGTGATTAAAAATCACATCAACCAAAATAGGGTAAAAACCCTAACACAAAAAGGCCGTTGTTCACTTTATTCACTTGTCATTTTTCATTAGCCTCTTGAAAAAATGTGTGCTCTACCTGTGCGCCGCCATGGAGGGATTAGGGTTCGGCCTTGGAACCACCATTTGAGCTCCTCTCTTTCAATTTTTTGGTGCATTTGGTTGCCTTCATCGATGGTAAGCTTTTGACTATTCTTTCTGTGCTTTCATTGGCTCATTTCAATGAGAGATAGGGCCTTTTGGCCGCGGCCACCACTATATTTTGATGCATTTTATTCTCTTGGTTGTGTCGACATTTCTTGCTATTGTGGTGTGGCTGCCATGAGACTTGCTTGAAGCATTTTGTGTAGGATTTGTTAGAGCTTCTTGTGTTAGCTTGGTTGTGGGTTTGTGAGACTTCACCACAAATATGTGAAGGTAAGCTTGCTCTTTTCCATTTTACTAGCATTCTCCTCTTAAATAAAGCTCATTTGAGCTTTCTCTTGCAAAAAATATGAAGGATTGTGGGTTTTTTGAGCTTGTCCATTCACATAGGCCGTGACCACTGTATATTTATTTCTCCACTGTTGAATGAAAATGGGCTCAGCCCTGCTATTGTTGACAAATGGAAACCATTTATAATGAAATGTTTATTTTGCTAGGGTTTCTAAAACCCTTTCAAGGCCACAACTTGTAGCTTTACTCTACCATTTCTCCTCTGTTGAATGAAATACTTTGAAAATGACAACATTTTATTTAAAACCCTCATTTATATGGCTCAATATCTTTCAATGGTTGCGGCTTGTACACCTTACTCCACCATTTTGAAGGTTTCTTTGCAACTCGTGGTAGAAACCCTTGTTGTTTTACTCTTGTATCTGCACTTTGATTTGAACCCTAAATGGGTACCTTGGCTTATGAAGAAAAAATTGGCCTCTCCATGCTGCGAGTATGAGAATGAAACTCAGGGTTTTCTCCATTGTTTGAATTTGAATTAAACTGCCCATCTTTGAATTCTAGAAAAACATCATGCAAATCTTATGGGGGTTTTGCTCCAAACCTGAATTGGCACCATTGCACTTGTACTCTTTGGAACCATGGCTTGACACTTAGGCTTACTATAGCATAATCCATTATTTTGCAAGAGAAAAATGACATCATGAAACATACAAATTTTACTTTCAAATGTATTGTATATTGATGTGCTCCATTTCTTATGATGCAATCATTTGCTTTCAACCACTATGATACTATTGTAGATCACTTGATGGTCATTTTGTTCACTTGATTCCCTTATTAGATACATTTGAAAGTTTCAAAACATGCACATTTCACTTTCACTTTCACATTTTTGTGCCTCATTTTGCATCACAAATAGGCAATGAGAATTTGTAATCAGGTTTTACCATATATTAATGACATCAAAACACTGAAACTAGCTCACATATTGCAGATTCTTTACCTGGAACAATGTTGTTTCATCTTGTACTCTTCATGCATTTTTATTTCTAAACAACAACATGATAATGTGAAAGCTATCATTGCATAGAATATTTTGAAATATGAAACATTCTATTATGGTGTTCTAGATCCCTTCATTTGCTTCAACTGTAATTGATGATTACAAACAAGGCATTATGTATGCCTTTTCACTATCACATTATGTAATCGTGCACTTGAACAATTGATCACCTCTGATTTTCAAGTCATTGCACTTCAGGGTTGACTGTCCGGAGTGGTCAATTGTTTGAGTCTTCTTGGCACGTTATGATGCACTCCATCTGATGGATGTCTTTCCTTGAGAATTTTGGATCTGTTTCTTTATCAATCCCTCTTTGGATGCTTTGGGAAAAACATGTTGGGTCTCAACCCTTGTGGGATCCAGTTCTACCCCACATGCTTTATGATATTCAATCTGGATCAGTAGCATGGTTTTTCCTATACCTGCACATGGAAACAAACAATGTTAGATAAAAAACAATATGATATCATGATGTTTCCTCTTTGGCTTCTGTCACTTTCCTTGATCTTGCTCAGTTGTTTCATTGTACAATTAGTAGCATTCTCCATTATTGTAGATAGTTCATATAGGAATGTTCATAGTCAAAGCTCTAACAACATCATCATCTCTTGCAGACTTATCTGGAGCATGAGAACAAGGATGGTGCACCATTCTGGGATCACTTCAAAGACTCATAGGAAATGATGATTATGTTCACTCTTATGTGTCTTCTTTATTTTTATCTTCAATAGTGTAGAATGCCTTTGTTTCTACATTGTCATAGCTACTCCCATGGCTTGTGTGGGACAACTATTTCTTCATTACCCAATGAATATGAATTCAACATTTGTAAATTACTTGTTCAATTCTGTATCTTTTCCTTTCAAGTAAAACAATGTTTGGACACTACAACTGAATACAAAATGAAACATCTCTTTTCACATTATGCAATTATTTTAATGTTGTAACTGAATCAGACAACTTAAACACATTGCATCTCAAAAACTTCAAATAACTCAACAATTGCAATGATTAAAACATCTGCAGAGTTTAACTTGAGTTTTCACCTAAAAATGAATCTTTAAGCAAACCAACTCTGTCAAATTGAGTTGTAAGTGAAAATTTGATAACACTTATCATAACTACTGAGGACACATTTGTTAAAATTTAAAAGATAACATGACAACTAACACCTTCTAGAAAGATTCCTTCTTAGGACCTAACTAATATTAACATGTAAATAGGACCTACTAATGAATAGATAGGTAAAACACCTATTTACTATTGAGAAAATGTGTCTCAACCTTGCAATTACATAAGGTATTGTTGATATGACAATGACGGGGGTGGGGGCATGGGGGGATCCCCCCCCACAAGGGGTCCTGGGGGATCATCCCCCCGGGTGGGGTCCAAGGGCAATGCGTCCTAACAGGGGCTCGAGGGAAGCACCCCCAAAAGGAAAATTTTATTTATATTTTATTATTGTAAATCTAGATTGTTCATTATTATGTCTCATATCTGACGACTGATATTTTGTTAACTTGAATTTCCCTAGAAGGCAACCCTATTTTATGAGGGTGTTGTATTACAACTGTGTATTGTGATTTATTCTAAGAGTTTGATAGCTGTTGTGTTGTCTATGGATCTTTGGTGGTGATACTCCTGTGAGAAGCATGCTCTGCAAGTATATTGTAATCTTTGTGGTTTCTGAATAATATATTGGGTGACTTTTGGAGTGTGGGGTTTTTCTCCCGAAAGGGTTTTCCCATGTAAATCATTATTTTGTGGTATGTATGATATATATGTATATTTTTGTTTAAGTTTCTATAACTGTTAAAGATCTACAAAAATTTTACATTATTATCCTCTCAAGATTAGTGTAGGAAGTTGTTCTGCTACCTTAGCTTCCTTACATTTACACCAAAAAAAAAAAAATAGTTTGCAAGAGGAATTGAATATCCTCTTGAGAATGAAGGAATCTAAAATTAGAGGTATACATTCATGTGTGTTAAAGGAGAGAAACAAAAAAACTACCTCTCCACTAATATGTAGAGTTGGATTAATAAATTGGAAAGAATTATCCTTCCCTTGAGCAATGAGGTGATAAATATTGAAGCTTTTAGAAAGGAAGGGGTGAGAATTTTTATTGACCTCCTGGTAGTAGAGCCATGGAGCAACTTTAATGATCAAGAGACACTATTACAAAATATCCTTGAGATGATCTCCAAAAAATAGAATGAAAACTTGATGAAACCTGTTGCAGGTATGAGCAAGTTTTGGTGGTGTTGTCATTAATGTTGTCATTGATGTCAAAACGGTTCAGTATGTTGTAGATTGTACATGTATAGCTAAGATGATACTGAGATGTTGTGAGTACATGGAGCTATCTTTATGTTGTTGCAGATGTGTTGTGTTGATGAGTTTCCAAGTGCTTTTGAGAAAATTAATAAAGAAGAGAAGTCAGAGTGATGAATGTGTTCATAATGTGCTCTGGTATGTGCTTCACATTTCTCCTATGTTGATCCTATGCTTGTACATATCTGAAGGTTTGTTAATGGTGATTTAGTGGTGATATCTCCTAAGTTTTAGCTTATGGTTTGATGGTACATGAAAGTTACATTCACGATATGTGAACTATTCTGGCAGAGTTGGTCTTCTATGGACTGGGAGAAATATTGTTGCTCTACAATCCTCTATTTCATTTGAGATCTTGTGGATCTAGAATATGTCTTGTGAAGGTATTTTTTGTGCTTTGGAAAAGAGGTTTGAAGATTAATGATCCAAAAGTCATGTTTCAGTATTTTAGTGTGAGTTTATATAGTCTGGACGGGCTGGTGAAAGGTGTTCAGTGATTGAAGTTTGTTATTTTTCTATAGATGTATCTAGAAGATTTTGAGATGTATTCTTGTGCATAAGGAAGTGTGTCATGGTGTCCACGTGTCATCTTCTTCTTGGGAAGCATGTACATCAATGATCATTTGTGTTTTCATTAGGTTTGGTTGACCTAGTGTTTACACTTCATTCAAAGAATAAAATTAAATTAAGGAAGCATATGGTTGATCTGAGACATTATTTTTGTTCTTGGTTAAATCTGTTAATTGGTCCACTCTTATTCCTTTCCATCATGGGAATTTTGAGTTGCTGACCTAATTTTAATTTATGAATTGAGGTATTTGTGGCTGACCTTGGAGAGAGTTTCTAAGGTTGAGGATGGTATAAAAGCAAGTCAAATTGTGAAGAATTGTATGACAGTGTGATGCAAAGTGACAAAAGTGAGCCACAAATCATAAGAGCAGAAGTGTGTGTGCGAGTAAGTTGAGACAACAATACTTCATTATGTTGGATTCCTGAAGGAAGTGAGCTCAAGGTTTATGCAATCCTTATTCAAGTTGTGGATGTGTTAATTGTTGTGGTGGATCTTTTTGTTCTCTTTTGTATCTATAGGCAGTGAGCCTCCTTGTTGGACAGTGAGTCCCTTTTGTAGGCAGTGAGCCTTTGTACTTGGACAGTGAGTCCTCTTCTAGACAGTGAGCCTTTGTTTTATAATCTTTATATTGTGAGTTAACCCTCACAGTGGTTTTTCCTTCATTGGGTTTTCCACGTAAAATTCTAGTGTTCGTTGTGTTGATTTACTTTTTGTTATTTGTGTTTCATGCTCTTACTTAATAAAAAAATAGTGTGGTTGTGGAATCAATAAGTATTGAAGTTTTAAAGTTTGAATTTTTTGATAATTGATTCACCCCCCTCTCAGTTGTCCTGTGCCTATTTAACATTTGGTATCAAAGCTTTGGTTCCTTGCTATAGAGCTTAACTACTTAAGGAAGATCTGATGGTGCATAAGTTTGTGATCCCTATGTTTGGTGGATCTAACTGCAATGACTGGAAGGGATAGATGAAAGGATATATTATCTCTCTTGGTTTCAAGACCTGGAAGGCTGTTGAGATAAAGTATACATACTCGTTTGGTGGTCTTACTACTACAAATGAGATCTCTTCTTATGAAGAAAATGAGAAGGTGAAGTATGCTATTTGTAGCGGGTTATCTAAAAATGAACGAGCTAAAGTTCTTTATTTGGATACTGCATATGAGGTCTGGAAAAAGCTAGAAGACATGTATGAAGGAAATGAAAGAGTGAGATTGACAAAGAAACTAGTGGCAAGGCGCAGATTTGTAAATCTAAAAATGGAAGAAGGTGAAGAATTTACAAGTTTCTTTCAGAGGGTTGAACTGACTGCAAATTCAGTTAGAAATCAAGGAGGAAAACTATCAGATGAAGACATAATTGAGAAGATCCTGATCACCCTATTGGATTGCTACAGTGATAAGATATCAGTTATTGAAGAAGTGTATGATCCTAAAAATTACACTCTAGAATAGTTGTTCGAAACCTTGCAAGCATTTGAGATGAGAAAGTTCTAGAAAGAAGACAAGATGGAAGAAAAGACAAAAATTGCATTTAAGGCAATGAAGATTGAGGATGAACCGAATAGTGATGGTGTTGATGAGTTGGAAGCAAAATTCACCAAGAAGTTGAAGGCACCAAAAAGTATAAAGGTATGTTACCCTTTAAATGTTTTAGTTGTGGTAATATTGGTCATTATGCTTCAAGATGTCAGAATAGAGTTGTGCATAAGAAGAACAAGGATTATAAGGATAAGGATAGGAAGGATAAGAAATATAAGAAGTTGTACTATGTTAAAGAAGAAGTAGGAATTTATGATGATGAATCTGAGAATGAGGTTGATGATAGTGAATGTTTAGTCTTAGCTTTGGAAAGTAAATCTGTATCCACTAACCCTAGAAAATGTGTAAGCAAGAAGGCTCCAGAGAATAAGAGAAATAGGATGGAAGGTACTTTGGTTACCACTTTTCATGCAAGACAAAATGAAGATTATTGGGTAATTGATAGTGGATGTTCTAATCACATGATCGAAGATAAGAGTAAGTTCACTAAACTTGAAAAATATGATGGTGATTTATTTATGTTTGGTGATGATTCAAGAGCTAAGATCTGTGGGAAAGGTTCAATTAGTTTTGATGGAGTGCACAATACTGATGATGTATATTATGTGAAGGGTTTGAGGCATAACCTTCTGAGTGTTGTTCATATGTGTAGAAATGGTTTCAAACTTGTGTTTCAGAACAATACCTATGAAATAAGAAAAGGGTCCAAAAATGGAGATATGATTGCTGCTGGAAGAACTCGTGGAAACATCTACCACTTGAAGGGAGTTGATGGTCATTGACTTGTATCTCAAATTAGTGAAAGTTGGTTATGGCACCAAAGAATGGGACATGTAAAATTTGATAACTTGGTCAAGATTAGTGCAAAGGAGATTATTTGAGAACTGCTTAGAATCATAAGACCTGCTAATGCTACTTGTAGAAGTTGTCAATTGGGGAAACAAACAAGATGCAACTTTAAGGGAAAAAAGCACTCTACTACTAGAAGGTTGGAGTTAATTCATACTAATCTTTGTGGTCCAACTAGATCTGGAAGCCTAAATGGTGACACATATTTCATGTTACTTATTGATGATTATACTCGAATGGAATGGGTTGCTTTTCTCGGAGAAAAGACTCAGGCTCTGGATAGGCTTAAGGTATTCAAAGCAAGAGTGGAAAATAAAGTAAATTTTAAAATCAAGTGTTTGAGATCTAATAGAGGTGGAGAATTCACTTCTGGTGAATTCAATGTATTCTGTGAACAACATGGCATAAGAAGACAATTTTTTGCTTTGAGAACCCCTCAATAGAATGGAGTAGTTGAAAGGAAAAACAAGACTGTATAGGAAGCTACTAGAACCATGATGAAATAATCAAATGTACCGGATGTGTATTGGAGAGAGGCGATACACATTGTTGTTTATGTTCTTAATAGAGTTCAAATCAGACACAACAACACAAAAAATCCTTTTGAGTTATGGACTGGTAAGACTCCTAATGTGAAGTATTTCAAGGTATTTGGAAGCAAATGCTATATTAAAAGAGATGATGAAAATATTGGAAAGTTTGATGCTAGATGTGATGAAGGAATCTTTCTTGGATACTCTACTACTAGCAAAGCATACAGATGCTTTAACAAAATATTGAGAAAGATTATTGAAAGTGTTAATGTGAAAGTTGATGAAGACATACATAGACCTATTGAGATAAGTGAAGTTGAACCTGATGATCCTATTTGTGGACATGTACATGAAGAAAACAAGAAGGAAGAAGAAGAAGAAGAAAATGAACTAGAACCTGCTGTTAGTATGTACAGAAGAATCATCTGGAAGATCGGATAATTGGAGATAGAAGTGAAGGTGTGAAGACAAGAATCATAGTTGCAGCTGAGGTAAATTTGTGTCTACTTTCTAAAATTGAACCCAAATATGTAAGTGAAGCATGTGAAGTTGAGAGTTGGATGAGAGCTATGAAAGAAGAGTTACAACGGGTAGAAAAGAATTAGACATGGGAACTAGTCCCTAGGCTTGTGAATAAAAATGTGATTGGTTTGAAATGGGTGTTCCAGAATAAGCTAAATGAAAATGGAGAAGTTGTAAGGAATAAGGAAATACTGGTATGCAAATGATATTCACAAGTTGAAGGTGTAGATTTTGAAGAAACATTTGCCCGTATGGCTAGAATGGAAGCTATTAGGATGTTTTTGGAATTTTCTGCTCACAAGGACTTCAAAGTGTATTAGATGGATGTTAAGTCAACATTTCTAAATGGTGAATTGGTGGAAGAAGTGTGCATTGAGAAACTTGAAGGGTTTCAGTTGTCTGATAAACTAGACATGCTTTGTAAGTTGAAGAAAGCATTGTATGGATTGAAGTAATCTCCCAGAGCTTGGTATGCAAGATTGGAAAAATACTTGACAAAGAAAGGATTCAACAAAGGTTCTACTGACAACAATCTTTACTTCAAAGCGCAAGGTAACAAAATGTTGATAGTAGTTGTATATGTTGATGATATCATTTTTGGTGGAAATGAAGGCATGTGTAAAATTTTTGTTGAAGAGATGCAAAAATAATTTGAGAAGAGATGCAAAAATAATTTGAGATGTCTATGATTGGTGAATTGAATTTCTTCCTTAGTCTACAAGTGAATCAAACTAATAAATGGATATTCATTTCACAATCTAAGTATGTAAAAGAACTATTGAAGAAGTTTGGGATGGATGATTCCAAACCGATTTGTACTCCTATGGTAACCAGATGTAAACTGAGCAAAGATGATGAATCTGCTAAGACTGATCAGAGAAAATACAGATCTATGATTGGAGGACAACTGTATCTTACTGCTACTATTGGCCTCCTACAATGATCTAACAACTAAGCCCATAAAGTTGTGATTCTTAGATTGGACATCTAATCTGAATAGTTGTCTTAATCACTATGAGGGTGCATTTAACTTGTCAACCCAGGGACATAGACTTGAAATGGGTCAGCACAGTATGTGCACTAGGAATCCCAAAGTAGCCACATTCATTCTACAACTAAGAAAGACATAATGCTGAAAGTAAATTGCTTGGAAAGAAATAACATAATTGTTGAACATCAACTGACAACTATACTAAGTTGAAGTGCATGGTAGAAATGAAAATTTGGGAAAACAAACAAGAAACTACTTTGTCTGCTTTGGCTGCAAGAATAGTCATAGAATGGAATTCTAGTGGCTGCGGGAACAAATAATGCCAGATTTTAACTAATTACTGAACAAAAAATAATATCTAAACTAAAGGATGGAATGCTCACCAAGTGGTCCCCCTTGGATGAGTATCCCTTAAAACAAATGTAAAATTAGATGCACGAACTTATAACATTATTTTATTCATTGAAATCATGAGTACAAACGAGCAACATAACTCTATTACTGAAAAACTAATAATATGAGTACATCATTAGATCAATCAACCTTATGAGAATGAGCATTTGAGTCTTATTTATAGGAAGAAAACTACTAACTAACTACCTAGCAAGGCAGTCAACTCCAATAGATTAGGAGGACGCCACTTTGGGGAAAGCATGAAAAGTGGAGAGGAGGTTATGCATGTGTGGAATCTGGTCAAGCATGTTTGCCTTAATGCAGATCTAGCACAATAGTAACTCCTATATTCACTCAACAAACAATTAAGACCAGTTACAAGGCGGTTATAAGTCTTCATTTCAAACTAGGAATCTCCCTCCATTTGGCCTTTGGATGATCACCTTGTTGACTTTGATGGCGAGTGACCAACTGGCAGAATCTTCCTCAATTTTGTAGGCTACTAATTATCTCTATATAACAATATTAGTACACGCAACAATTGCATATCTGCAACTATCTTAAAGTAACATTCATTAATCCACATGTAAAATTAACATAGATAGTTTATATAGCATGTCGATATCATTTAAAGGTTATAAAAATAGCTTATGCCCAATGTCTATGGGTTTGAGGAAATATCATAAAAAGGTCAACATCCAAGTATCAAAGTCTATGACAACTATAGAAAATAGATAATAAACTCTATCAAAATTGAGTCATAAGCTAGACTCATCACTCCCACCAACCTAAGACTTTGTTGGTCCTCTAGCAGAGGAAGGGTTGTTCTTTTGCTTGGTTAATGCCCTAAAATTTGAAACTTCCAGCTATCCTACATCAGTTCTTGCAGTTCATGAATTAGGATCGCAATAGAACCCTTGATGTCTGTCCAATCTGCTCCATCTCTATCTCTTTGCAGCTATATCATACTGTTAATAATTGAAATTTGGTAAATGCCATAATAGGATAAGTGGCTGAAAAGTTAGTGGGAGCCAAAATTATCCTTTTTTCCTTCCAATCTATATATATCTATCCACTCTTTCACATGTTGTAGCATAGTTCTGCAGAGAGTGAGGCTCAACTTGTTTTAACTCATCAGTCAAACTGTTCCACCTTTGTGCCAAATATCCCTTTACAGATTCTCCTATGGTTTTTGCTACCTCCTCGTATTCTTTGTAAACTAATGCTCTCTTGGGTAGGATTCTATTGCCATAGCTTGGTCTGTAAAGAATTTTGTGCAAATCATTGAAAATGTCCCTTGGATTTCTAGATTCAACCCTGATGGACAGAGGAGTGTTGGATTCTATTTTCCGATATGCCCTAAATTGTTGTCCCCAACTAATCTCATTCTGTATCCAACACATAAATTCCCTTAATTGGAAATCCACACCATACAAAAAAGGATTCCAATCATGATCTTGGGACACAACATAATTATGTAAATAGAATTCTCACAACGAATTCTTCATTTGAGGAGGAGCAATCTGATAAGCATTGAAAAATTCAAGAGGAGTCTCAATGGAAGGATTCAAACCTGAAACAATCCTTGCTAGTTTAAAAGAAAGATGCTTCTCCTTCAAATATAGAGCATAGACTCTTGGAGGAGTCCTTCACTCTAATATCTGAGGTACTAGGGCTGCCATATTATCCACTTTCTCCTTTAAAGTAACAATTTATGCATTCTTATCTTCAATTTCTTCATCTCTCTTTTGAATTTCCTTCTTCAACCCGCATTTCTCCTCTTTCCATTCTTCTTCCCTCCTCTGTATCTCTTTCCATAAACTCATAGCTACCATGTGCATTGAAAAATAAAAGGGCCTATGTATTCCTACCAAAAGTTTTCCTAACACTGATGCTTGCTCTTCATGTAGCACTGGCTGCAGGGTTTCTGAATGTTTAGCCAATTCCAGTTGTAGGGGCACTGAATGCTCTCCCAATTCTAGTTGCAAGACCTCTTTTTCTTGCTCTTGTTCTTGCTGCAGGAACTCTTGCTTCTACTCTTGTTGCAGGAGCTCCTGATTTTCTTCATACTCTCGACTCTCAACTTGTTCAACAATGGTAGCAAGATCTTCCAACGTTACATTTGTTGCTTCCTCAAATATGTCCCTTTCCTCAACATTCACCTGCCCCATTGGGGCGTTTGTGTCCTCTTGTGACATTTCTCTAGTCCCAGGGCTTCCCTGTGGAGACACACCAAAGGCTGGACTAGCTGGTCTTGATTTCCTAGGAGGGATCTCATGTTTTTCTTTAGCTACAGGAAGAACAATGTCAACTTTCTGTTTCTTAGAGCTTGGCACTTTCTTTCCTGTAGTTTTCTTTTTAGCTTTACCCTTCCATATTTCTACCTCTTTCTTTTATTCCCTAGTTCGAATTAGGATGCCAAGATGAACATCATCATCATAATTTGAAGAGGAACATTCTTTATTTCAATGCTCTGCTTTAGAAGAGCTCATTTCTATGGTTTGTTCAGCTGCAAGAGGGTTTGCACTAGGGCTAGCGCCAAAAGTTGAGGTTCCAGGAGTGGCTTCAACAAAACTCACTCTCATCCTAACTCCACGAGGTTGAGGCAAAACCCTAGGTCGCAAATGCTTAGGTCTAATTTGATCAACATTTAAGAATTCTTCCCAAGTCATATCATACACATCATGTAGAGAATTTTCAACTAACAATTTGATCAGACAATGGTGGGAAACGAAATTATCCCTACCTTTTTGGGTCTCGAACGCCATGATTGAGAGAATGTGGTATAACACATTTGGAATATTCATTCTTCTCTCGTGCCTCATATGATTTAGCAGTTTGAAGTGCACAAAATGTAGATTCGACTGATGACCCTCGCAAGTAATGTACTTCACAACATGAATAACTACTTGCTTTCATGGCTTAGGTAGAGAGGTTCTCTTGGATCCTTGCTTGTCCACACTCAATGGAGGGTCACTAGGTTCTATAAATTCAACCCTAGCTGACCTGGCGTCTCTGGAAGTAGGGTAATTTTCACCGTCAATAGGAAACCTTGTAACTTTTGCAATTATTTCTTCAGTAGCCATTACTTCTAACCCTTTTACCACGACCTTTCCTTTAGACAGTGTCTAGGAAAATTCCAATGCAACATCTTCATTAAAACCATTTAGCTTCAAGAAATAATCTAACCACCCACAATTTCTGAACTTGGCCAAGCTAGGTGCATCCTGCAATAATGCATCATGAATCATGGGTTCATTTCAAATTAATCCACCTCCCATTGTTCAACTGTCTACAAATAAAAAATCACTCTACAAGGTTTCTCTTCCTACAATCTTCATCTAAAAGCTACACTTCTCCTTCCTGCAACGCTGCTAAATTCCCAACACCAATGTCATTTGAGTTTTCCATTTTTTGGCGACTTAGGATTATGACAAGAGCAATAAAGGTAGTAAAGGAGTAATAAATGAAGGTTATGATCGAGAAAAATGACAACAGTTGATATCACCTCACACATGCGAGCCGTCATTTTGCTCAGAATTCAAATTGGCTCAA
The DNA here is from genome assembly GCA_007258455.2 of Sequoia sempervirens. Classification (NCBI taxonomy): domain Eukaryota; kingdom Viridiplantae; phylum Streptophyta; class Pinopsida; order Cupressales; family Cupressaceae; genus Sequoia; species Sequoia sempervirens. The sequence goes on from VDFB02206387.1 coordinate 29,903, forward strand.
ATTTAAACTTTGTTGATGTAAACCAACATGGATTGACACATGGATATGGTATTCACACTAGCCCCAACCTAAATTTGAGCATGTGTCCTCACATGCGCGGGAGTAATGATGACTTGAAAGAGGTAGGGAATAATTACATGTTATGGAGAATGTCTATATTAATTTACAACAATTAAATGAATGCACTTAAGAGACAATTAAGATATAACAAATTGATGCACACATACCTGAATTTGTGAAAGATTTGTTGCAAAGATTATGGATAAAGTACCATTCATCTTTTAAAAGTTAGCTAAGCAATTAATGAAAGTGGAGTGGAATGAAGTGAAATGATGGTGGAATGAGGTGAAGTTATGGCAGCATGATGGAAGAGAGATAAAGGTGGAGATGAATGGGTGGATGGGTGAATGAATGAAGAAGTGGACCCCCACAAAGGTGGAAGTCTTTATTATGACAAGTTACATACCTGAGTTAGCCAGAAGGAGGGACACTAGGTCCACTTCCTTTGGATGTAGGAAGTTCTGGAGTTGCATGCTGAGTGAATTGTTGTAGGAATTCCTCCTTGGAAGTTGGCTTGTGATACAACTTGAGGCGATGACCGTTGACTAGCAACTTAAATCTGACTGGGTCAATGATAGTGAGTTGAATAACACCATTGGGGTATACTTTAGCAGCCTCATATGGTCCTAGTCATTGTGTCTGCAATTTTCCTGCATTATCCTGATACCTTAAGTCGTAGAGCAGTACCCAGTCTCCTAGCTGGAATGTCTTGTCCTGGATGAATTTATCATGCCACTTTATTCTTTGATTTTGCACTATCTCTATGTGATGCAAGGTTGCCTTCCTCATTTCATCTAAAGAATTGAGCTACATGATTATGTTCTTTTGTTCCTTAGAGATATCCATCCCCAAGTCTATTGTATTCCTAAGAGTCTTATGCTCAAATTCAATGGGCACCATAGTTCTCTTTCCATACAACAACTCAGAAGGAGTGAAGCTTGTTGTTGTTTTCCATGTTGTCCTATAGGCCTAGACAACTTCTGGCAGCCTGTTTGCCCAGTCCTTCCTATGAACAACAACTGTTTGGTTAAAATGGCTTCAATTTCCCTGTTAGTCACCTCAACTTGGCCATTGGCTTGAGGGTGATAAGGAGTAGAATTCTTGTGCCTTATGTTGTACACATTGACTAGTGCTACAACAAGGGTTGAGGTGAATTGAGCCCCTTGATCAGTCACTATCTCTCTTGGAACCCCATACCAAGTAAAAATTTCCTCATAAAGAAATTTTGCAACCTTATTATCTCTTGCATTTTTCATGACCTTAACTTCTACCCATTTGGTTATATAATCAGTACATACTAAGATATAGGATTTACCATTGGATGGAGGATCAATGGGTCCTACAAAATCCAATCCCCACTTGTCAAATGGAGTGATCACTACATGGGGATGAAGGGGAATCTCATTATATTTGGTTGGCCTACCTATCCTCTAGCATCTATCACACTTTCTTGTATATCTCTTAGCATCCTTGTGGAGTGTGCGACAGTAATATCCTGTGTGTAAAATCTTCATTGCTATCCTCTTGGCTGCAAAATTTCCTTCACATGGGTCATTATGGCTTGCATAAATATCATATGTCTCATCTTCCCTCACACATCTCCTCATGACATGGTTTGGTCCAGTGTAGAAAAAACATCTTGCAATCCATGAAAAAGGAAATGATTTTTCAATAAGCACCCTTCTCTCTTTTGGAGAGAAGTGAGGAGGAACTCTCCTTGTGACTAGATAGTTAGCTATGTTAGCGTACTAGGGTATTTGCACATTGATGGAGAATAGATGTTCATCAGGGAAAGAGTCATCAATGACTTGGTTATCCTCTGATGTAGTCAGCCTTGAAAGAAAGTCTACAACAACATTGGACTTCCTTGGCTTATCCTTAATGGTTATGTCAAACTCCTACATCAATAATAACCATCTGGCTAACTTACCTAATATCAGGAGTTTATTCATGAGATACTTAATGGCTACATGGTCAGTGTGCACAAAGATTTGATAGCCTGTTATGTAGTGCCTGAATTTTTTGAGAGCATAGATTACTGCCAACATTTCTTTTTCTGTCACTATATAGTTGAATTCAACTCCTTGCAAGTTTTTGCTGACAAAATAAAGAACATTTTCAATAGCTCCTTCTTTCTACCCCAGGACTGCTCCTAGTGCATAGTCTAATGCATCTGTATGGATGTGGAAAGGAAGCTACCAATTGGGCCCTTTGAGTATAGGAACATGAATTAAGGCCGCCTTCAAATCAGAAAATGCCTTGTCACAGTCTTTTGTCTATTGGAATTCAACACCTTTAGTGAGAAGAGTATACAATGGTGCTACTATTTTGCTGAAATCCTTGATGAATCACCTATAGTAGCCTACATGGCCAAAGAAAATCCCAACATCTTTTTGTTTTACATGTATGGGAAGATTTGTAATCACCTCAATCTTTGCAGGATCTACTTGAATTCCTTTGTAAGAGACGTAGTGGCCAAGGACTACACCTTCTTGCATCATCATGAAGCACTTTTCACTGTTTAAAGACAGATTTTGTTCTTCACATCTCTTTAATACTCTCCTGAGATTCTCCAATTCTTCATTGAAATCATCACCATAGGTAGTAAAGTCATCCATATAAATTTCCATGCAATCATGAGAGATGTCCGAAAATATGTTAATGCCCTATGAAAAGTTGCAGGTGTATTGCATAAGCCAAATGGAAGCACTAAGTAGGCATAGGTCCCCCATGGAAAGGGAAAGGTGGTCTACTCCTGGTCCTCAGGTGCAATTTGGATTTGGTTATACCCATTGAACCCATCTAGAAAAGAGAAGTATTGCTTCCCTGCAAGTGAATCTAAAACTTGGTCTATGAAAGGTAGGGGAAAATGGTATTTTTTGGTGGCAGCATTGAGCTCCCCATAATCAACACAAAACTTCCACTTCCATCCCTTTTTGGGCATAATCACCAATGGAGACGCCCACTAGCTATCTAAAATGGGGTAAATAAATCCCGCATCTAGCAATTTTTGTAGTTCTCCTTTTACATTTTCTCTTAGTGCAGGGTTAATTCTTCTTTGTGGTTGCCTCACTGGTGTACAACCACCTTTGATGTAAATCATATGAGTGAAAATCTTAGGGTCCAAGCCCTTCATATCATGCTAGTCCCACACAAATGCATGCTATTGGGTTCTTAGTAAGTTTGTTAATGACAATTGTTGTTCTTCACTCAATTTATTGTTGATATTTAGATATTTTCCTTCTAACACTTGTACTTGTGTAGTTATCTCTACCATAGTTGCTTCACTAATGCTTGGCACTTTGAGTTCATGTGGCAGCAATGTATGAGACATACTTCTTGTTGTAGGAATTTCTACTATAGGAAGAGCGGGCAGAAATGTCTAGATCAGCAGAATGAGAGGATGATGCTTCCTTTATTTCACAATGATTCTGAATTATGTTAGACAATACTTCATCTTCCTCTTGAAGTTGCATGAAAGAGCTTCTACCTAACATCATCAGCTATTCCATAGAATTAACTTCCTCAGCCTCTTCACCAACATATGGCTATACAGGATTATCCATGTCATGAGATGGCTGAGTTGGAGGGTAGATAACAAGCTTTTTGGTGCTCTTTCCATCATAAATGGTCATGTCTCATGTCTTGCATCCAATATAGGGATTTGATGTTGCTAACCATGGCCTTCCTAGGATAATGGGGTACCTACCTAGTGTAGCTTTAGGAGAAAGAACCATGAAGTTTGCTAGGTACTCCCAAGAATCTAGAGTTACCACAAGGTCCTCTACTATCCCATCAAGTTTAATAGTAGAACTATCAGCAAGCTACATGACAATAGGAGTAGGTCTCATGCTTGCAACATTTAGCTGTTGCAGGATATCCTTGGTCATTACATTTATTGTTTCTCCCAAATCAATTAGAGCATTTCTTATTTGGACCCCATTTATGACAACTCCTACCACAGGGCTCCCTAGGTTACTATATTTGGGAACAGTCACTTTCCCAAGCATGATGTTAGTCAACTATCCCACCACATGAACTGTAGTGGGGTCTTTCTTCTTGTTGCCTGGCTTCTTAAGGCATGCTTCCTTGATTGCTTTTCCATATATAGGAACATCTTTTATGGCCTAAAATAGAGGTATCTAGACACATATATGCTTCAACTATTCTAGAATGTCAAAGGTTGGTTCCTCCTCTTCCTTTTGTTTCACAGTTTCCAACCTCTGGGGAAATAGTGGTTCTTGTTTAGTTTGCTTGACTGGGGTTGGTTCAGGATTCTTAGGTACACTTGGATGAATGGGGGCATTCAGAGGTTCCTCTTATTCCACAGGAAGCTTAGTGATAATGGGTGTGGAAGGAGCTAGAAAATTAGTTCCTAAACGTAAGTGGATGTCACAGAATTGATTTGGATCAGCAGAGTATATTGGCTGATGCTATGGTTTGTTATTTGGGTTAGGTGTGGATTGAGTTGGTAGTTGAGTAGGTTTAGGTGCATTTGAACTTGAACTAGCAGGAGGAGGAATTATAGTAGGTTGTTTGGGTTGAGAAGGTGGCTGCATGTAATTGGTTGTCTGGTTTGGCCATTGTTGTCCTCCCCTTCACTAAGATGTCTGTTGGTAGTTTCTTGGAGTTGGCTGCCAATTTCCTTGAAACTGTTGCCAATTCACCGAGCGTTGCTGCCACTGGGGTGGAGAGTTTTGGTGATTAGGCCAGGTATTTGGAGGGTTACTCCAAGGCCGTGGTGGATATCCTCCATAATTGGATGGATATGGGGGTTGCCATTGGTTACCAGATGAATACGAATTGAAATATGGCCTAGAAAAATATAGTGGATTTGGTGGCATACCTTATCTTGGAGCCCATAGCCTCCTTTGTGCAACATAGTAGACTTAATCCTCTTCAACCTAGATTGACTTGAACTTAGGTGGAATCTGCTTACTTTCAATATTAGCTACCATCTTGCATTTGCAGTCCTTCTTCTTTTGTCTGCAACGAGGGCAATATTCTGCCAACATTGCCTCTTCCTCCTCTTGTTTCTTTTTGGCCTAAAGTGTACAGCTGAGTAGCTATATTGTTTATGATGTCTTGCTTGAAGTCTGTCAGTAAGTGAGTAATCTCCATTTTTGAAACTCCATTGGTAGATGACTTACCCATAGAAGATTGGTAAGCTCTCCCTTTCTTTGAAGCTATCCTAGAGTAGTTCTAACATATCTTCTTGATATCCTCCCAAGGAACTTGGGAGATATCTCCTCCTTCCATCAGGTCCAAGGCAATAGTGCAGTTTTCATTAATTCCTCTTAGGAAAAGAAACTTTTGTGATTCTTCATTAAATGTATGGTGTGGAGATTTTTGCAGAAAAAACAAAAACCGTGCAATGAAATCCTTCAGGCTCTCATCTTCCTTTTGCTGCATCCTAAAAATGTCATCTCCCCTCATGTCACTGCCCCTACAATATTCCTTGTACTTCTCAAGGAACATTGTCTTCATGTCCTCCCAAGTCTCCATAGTGTTTCTACCTAGGCTCATGAATCATCTTAATGCAACCTCTTTCAAGGTGGTAGGGAATAGCTTGAGCCTATGGGCATCAGTGGTATAGTCATAACTCCTACAGATTATGTCAAACTTGAACAAGAAAGTATTAGGATCTTCTATGACAAGTCCATAGAACTTAGGAAGGACTGAAGCAGGGATCTTTTTTGGTTGTCAACTTTATTTTGATGAGCAATGGGGAAAGGAAAAGTTGGTTGGTTAGGTCTATTTGCATCATCCATGCCTGCCTGATGTAGTTCCAAAGCAAAGGGATTTTCAAGGTGATTTTTGTCTTTAGAGGAAATTTTAGAACTGGTCATATTAGGGAATGCATCAGCAAAGGGGTGTTGCTCTTCTTCTTCTCCTAGCAAATTATGATGCTCAACTAGCTGGAATGGATCAAGATTATTAGGAAGGAATCTCCCATGAGCATCTCTCCTCCTTCCTCTATACATACAATATCAACTCACTATCAACTAGCTCACAAAGAATTGGAAAAAGAATGGTGGATCATTACTTTCCTAAATGAGGAGTGTGCTAAGAAAAAACTTTTAGAAATACTACAACAATAAAAACTATCAATGACTCCAAAGAGCTCCTAGTTTAACACCATCCCTGGCAACGACGTCAAAAATGTTGGCCTCCTACAATGATCTAACAACTAAGCCCATAAAGTTGTGATTCAGAAATTGTACATCTAATTTGAATAGTTGTCTTAATCACTGTGAAGGTGCATTTAACTTGTCAACCAAGGGATATAGACTTGAAATGGGCCAGCATAGTATGTGCACTAGGAATCCCAAAGTAGCCACATTCATTCTACAGCTAAGAAAGACATAATGCTGAAAGTAAATTGCTTGGAAAGAAATAACATAATTGTTGAACATCAACCAACAACTATACTAAGCTGAAGTGCATGGCAGAAATGAAAATCTGGGCAAACAAACAAGAAACTACTCTATCTGCTTTGGCTACAGGAACAGTCAAAGAATGGAATTCTAGTCGCTGCAAGAACAAACAGTACCAAATTTTAACTAATTATTGAACATAAAATAATATATAAACTAAAGGATGGAATGCTCACCAAGTGGCCCCCCTTAGATGAGTATCCCTTAAGACAAATGTAAACTTAGATGCACAAACTTATAACTTCATTTTATTCATTGGAAAACATGAGTACAAACAAGCAACATAATTATATTATTGAAAAACTAATAATGCAAGTACATCATTAGATCAATCAACCTTATGAGAATGAGTATTTGAGTCTTATTTATAGGAAGAAAACTACTAACTAACTACCTAGCAAGGTGGTCAACTCCAACAGATTAGGAGGACGCCACTTTAGGGAAAGCATGAAAAGTGGAGAGGAGGTTATGCATGTGTGGAATCTGGTCAAGTATGTTTGTCTTAACGCAGATCTAGCACAATAGTAACTCCTATATTCACTCAACAAACAATTAAGACTAGTTACAAGGCGGTTATAAGTCTTCAATTCAAACTAGGAATCTCCCTCCATTGAGAGTCTTCCCTCCATTTGACCTTTGAATGATCACCTTGTTTACTTTGATGGCGAGTGACCCGCTGGCAGAATCTTCCCCAATTTTGTAGGCTGCTAATTATCTCTACATAGCAATATTAGTACGCACAACAATTGCATATATGTAAGTATCGTAACATTAATTAATCTACATGTAAAATTAACATAGATAGCTTATATAGCATTTCAATATCATTTAAAGGTTATAAAAATAGCTTATGCCCAATGCCTATGGTTTTGAGGAAATATCATAAAAAGGTCAACATCCAAGTATCAAAGTCTATGACAACTATAGCAAATAGATAATAAACTCTATCAAAATTGAGTCATAAACTGGACTCATCAGCTACCAGACCGGATATTATGCATGTAGTATTTTTAGTTGCCAGATTCCAAGAAAATATTAAAGAAGCACATGTTACAACTGTAAAGAGGATATTTAGATATCTTAAAGGTACACTGGATTATGGATTATGGTATCCTAAGAGTGATGATTTTACCTTGAGTGCCTATACCAATGTTGATTGGGCTAGATGTGTAGATGACTGGAAGAGTACCAATGGTGGTGCTTTCTTTCTTGAAAAAATATTAGTTTCATGGTTGATTAAAAAGTAAGACTCGGTTTATTTGTCCACTGTAGAACCAGAATATATTGCTACAACATCCTATTGCACACAGGTTTTGTGGATGAAGAAAACTTTGAAAGACATTGGAGTGTTATGTGATGAGCCTATTTCTATTTTCTGTGGAAACACAAGTGCAATAAAAATTTCAAAGAGCCCAGTTATGCATTCAAGAACAAAACACATATCTATCAAATATCATTTCTTGAGAGAAAAGGTGTTGGGGAATGAAGCCAAATTGGAGTATGTGAACAAAAAGGAACAAATTGCACACATATTTATTAAGGCTCTTCCGAAGGATACTTTTGAGAATCTTAGGGAGTGTTTGGGGTTCATTGGCCCTCCTAACTAGGTGCACATGAAAGTGCATCAGTCCAGTGAATTCACTAATTCTTCATTTATCTATACTGATAAATGGGTCGACTCCATAGGGGGAGTAGAAAAGGTTTTCATTGTTGCAATATGAGTGTACTCCTAAGGGGGAATAATTAGTGTTGTTGATCTTTTCCATTGATGTCAAAGGGGGAGAGAAAGTCATGTGAAAAATAGGTGAAGAAGAAGAGGTGTTCTCCTAGAATATTGTGTAATTTTTTTTGTCTTTGATTATTTTTCACATCTTGTGTTGCCATCAATGACAAACGGGGAGATTGTTGTAGGTATGAGCAAGTTTTGGTGGTGTTGTCATTGATGTCAAAATAGTTCAGTTGTCCAAATTGTACATGTATAGTTGAGATGTTGTGAGTACATGGAGCTATCTTTATGTTGTTGCAGATGTGTTGTGTTGATGAGTTTCCAAGTGCTTTTGAGAAAATTAATAAAGAAGAGAAGTCAGAGTGATGAATGTCTTCATAATGTGCTCTGGTATGTGCTTCACATTTTTCCTATGTTGATCCTATGCTTGTGTAGATCTGAAGGTTTGATAATGGTGATTTAGTGGTGATATCTCTCGAGTTTTAGCTTCCGGTTTGATGGTACGTGAAAGTTACATTCACCGGTATGTGAATTGTTCTGGCATAGTTGGTCTTCTATGGACTGGGAGAAATATTGTTGCTCTACAATCCTCCTCTATTTTTTTCAGATCTTGTGGATCTGGAATATGTCTTGTGAAGGTCTTTTTGTGCTCTGGCAAAGAGGTTTGAAGATTAGTTATCTAAAAGTCATGTTTCATTATTTCAGTGTGAGTTTATATAGCCCAGACGGACTGGTGAAAGGTGTTTAGTGATTGAAGTTTGTTGTTTTGTTGCGGATGTATCTGGAAGATTCTGAGATGTATTCTCGTGGATAAGGAAGCATGTCATGGCATCTGTGTGTCATCTTCTTGTTGGGAAGCGTGTACATTAATGATCATTTATGTTTTCATTAAGTTTGGTTGACCTGGTGTTTACACTCCATTTGAAGAATAAAATTAAATTAAGGAAGTGTGTGGTTGATCCAAGACATTAGTTTTGGTCTTGGTTAAATCTGTTAATTGGTCCACTCTTATTCCTTTCCATCATGGGAATTTTGAGTTTCTAACCTAATTTGAATTTATGAATTGAGGTATTTGTGGCCGACCTTGGAGAGAGTTTCTAAGGTTGAGGATGGTATAAAAGCAAGTCTAATTGTGAAGAATTGTATGACAACATGATGCAAAGTGATGAAAGTGAGCCACAAATCATAAGAGCAAAAGTGTGTGTGCGAGTAAGTTGAGACAATAGTACTTCATTGTGTTGGATTTCTGAAGGAAGTGAGCTAAAGGTTTCTGCAATCCTTATTCAAGTTGTGAATGTGTTAATTGTTGTGGTGGATATTTTTGTTCTCTTTTGTATTTGTAGGTAGTGAGCCTCCCTATTGGACAATGAGTCATTTTTGTGGATAGTGAGTCCCTTTTGTAGGTAGTGAGCCTTTGTTCTTGGACAGTGAGCCCTCTTCTGGGCAATGAGCCCTTGGCAGTGAGCCTTTGTTTTATAATCTTTATATTATGAGTTAACCCTCATTGTGGTTTTTACCTCATTGGGTTTTCCACGTAAAAAATTGATGTTCATTGTGTTGATTTACTTTCTATTATTTGTGTTTCATGCTCTTACTTAATAACAAAATAGTGTGGTTGTGGAATCGATAAGTATTGAAGTTTTAAAGTTTGAATTTTGTGACAACTGATTCACCCCCCCTCTCAGTTGTCCTGCGCATGTTTAACAAAACCTTTATTTCTTAGAAGAGATTAGAGTAGCTACCTTTTCCCTTGGCGCCAAAAAATCTCTCAAGCAACCTAGGTTATTTGAGTGATTTTAGGACATTGTTAAGATGGATATTTCAAGGTTCATTGAGGAATTTTGGTCTAGGGAAACAATTTTGAGTGGTTGGAATTCCAACTACTTAGTACTTCTAAAATAAAGTTCCCAAAATATATTAATGAATATAGACTAATTTCCTTATGCAACACAATCTACAAAATTTCCACTAATGCCATAATTGCAAGGATAAAGAATTGTTTGGCTAGGATCCTTTAAAGAGTTGATTATATTTATAGAGAGGTGAAAAATACATAATAGCCTACAAAGCTATAAATTTGATGAAGTAGAAAACAATAAGGGATGCTATTAAAAGTGGATATGAACAAGGTGTATGAAAGGGTCGTTGGCAAGACAAGGACATACAACTGAGAGGGGGGGTGAATCAGTTGTTACATAATGATAAAATTTTCAAACTTTACTTAACTTAATCTCAGGTTTGATGAATAAGCAATTAAATATAAACAATTAACATATCAGAGAGACAAAGAACACCAAGATTTTTACGTGGAAACACTGTTAGGGGATAAACCACAGTGGATGTTAGTCCACAAGATTATACCCTATTAAAAATATAATGAAATCAATAAAGGGGAATGCACATGCATTCAGGAACATTTCCTAGAGCTCATTGCTCAATTAAAGAAGGGGCTCACTACCAAAAAATATAGAATAGGATTAAAATCCAAAGGGTATGAACTGAAAAATTAGCTTCTACACAAGCTTGATTACAGTTCCAAATAAGCACAAAAAACTCCTTATTTCACTCTTCACACTTCGCTTAATCTTCTTAACACTCTGCTCTACAATCAAATGATATTCGCACATACACACATAAGAGCACACCCAACACACAAAGCACCTTTTCCACCCATTACACTGATGAAAAAATCGCTCTTATATATCCGCTACATGAGATTTCATCAATAACTTAGTCGCCCAGGAAAATAAGACATATTTTCAATGTCGGCCCAAATTTATAAAAAAAAATTAATGGGAATTCACCAAGGTCGGCCACAACATAGTGGAGACCCAAATTAACAAATCCAACACAAAAATAATTCAATTAATTCCTTCTCAAAGATCCACAACACACTACCACCAACATGTTGGCAAAGAATAAGAAAAACCGAACATATGCAAGAAATTTTTTTGACCACGAGCACACCGATCAATGTGAACATACCACAAAGATAAAGCACAATATAGAAACATCCAAGAGCATCAAGAAGCAACGTAGAAACATCCGTAGCAACTGAGATTTCCAGAATCACACAAACTTTACTTAGGAACACTGATAGAGACCACATAAACACTGTCATACCACAACAAGATCAAATCTATATGCGGACCTCTAAAACTTCTGGTAGATGATCTAGATACTCTCAAGAATAAACCCTTTAATCCACAGTAGCTGAAATTCAACATACAAAACAAGATGCCTTCATGACCTACACAGTTCCACTGGGAACCTGAAACACTTTCTTTTACAATTTTCTCAATAACCTCCACATATACAACCTATGATACACCAAATGCTAATAGTGTTGACATCAATGACAACCACATATCAACAACACATCCATAGCATCCAACAATCTCCCCCTTTGGCATTGATGACAACATATGATGTGAAAAATACCATCAACCCAACACACTTGCTTCCCCTTTGGTTCTGACTCTTCTCCTCAATTTCTCTTCAACCCTTAAAAGGATTTTTCACATTGCACTTCTCCCCCTTTGACATCAATGGCAAAGGTAACCATGAACTTTCCATGTACGCGCTCTGAACCACATATTTGCACATCTAACTACTCCCCCTGAGTAGCAACAATGTAGACATCAATCCAAATCAGAATATAGCAATGTGGCTCATAGATTGATGCAAGAAAATGCATCTCTTAGTTCTTATCAAGAGAGGTGATTACCCCTAGAATTCCTCTGAGATAATCAAAAGTATCCTTCAACAATGGTTTAGTAAAGATGTCTGCAATCTACTCTTTAGTAGGCAAATACTCCAATCTTACTTCTTTCTCATTCACTTTCTCTCTTAAGAAGTGAAACTTGATTGATATATGTTTAGTCTTAGAATGCAACACCAGATTCTTTGAAATATTTATTGCACTTGAATTGTCACAGTATATGGCAATAGGCTCTTCATATACCACCCTGATATCTTTCATCATCTGTTTCATCCATATCACTTGAGCACAATTGTTTGCAGTAGTAATATATTCTGCTTCAACAGTAAATAGAGAAATGGAATTTTGCTTCTTTCTCAACCAAGATATCAGCTTCTTCCTTAGGAAGAAAGCACCACCACTAGTACTTTTCCTGTCATCTACATCTCCAATCCAATCCGCATCAATATATGCACTCAAAGTGAGATCATCATCCTTTGGATACCAAAGTCCAAAGTCAACTGTTCCTTTCAGATATCTGAAGATTCTCTTGATAGTAGTTACATGTGATTCTTTTGGATCAGCTTGAAATCTAGCAACCATACATACAACATTCATAATATCTGGTCTAATCTAGGTTAAATAAAACAATCCACCGATCATTGGCCTATATCTAGTTTGATTCGCCTTAGGAGAATCATAATTTTGTGTTAGCTTACATCCGATCACCATGGGAGTACCAACAAACTTTGAATCTTCCATCACAAAAATTTTCAATAGCTCTCTCACATATTTGGACTGAGATATGAATATCCCCTTGTCTAACTGGGTCACTTGCAATCCTAGAAAGAACTTCATCTCTCCAATCATACTCATCTCAAATTCATCCTTCATCTCATCAACAAACTTCATACATAGATTGTCATTACCTCCAAAAATGATGTCATCAACAAAGACTTCTATAATTAACTCTTTATCATGATCCAATTTGAAATATAAGTTGCTATTAGTAGTACCTTTAGTGAATCCAAGCTTTAGTAAGTATTTTTCCAATCTAGCATACCAAGCTCTAGGGGCTTGCTTAAGTCCATATAGAGATTTCTTCAAGTGGAAAATCATATCTTCCTTGTCAGTTAGCTGAAATCCATCTGGTTGTTAAATGTATACTTATTCTTCTAGTTCTCCATTAAAAAATGTCGACTTCACATCCATCTGATAGACTTTATAGTTTTTGTATGCAAAATAAGCAAGAAATAATCTAATAGCTTCGATTCTAGCAACAGGGGAAATTTTTTCTTCAAAATCAACACCTTCCATCTGAGAATACCCTTTACACACTAGTCTTGCTTTATTCCGGACCACTTCACCTTGTTCATTCAACTTGTTCTGAAACACCCATTTAGTACCAATCACAATTTTGTCTTTAGGTCTGGGGACCAATATCCACATGTCATTCTTTTCAATTTGTGTTAGCTCTTCCTTCATAGCTTCCATACAGTGTTCATCTTGGTAGGCTTTAGTGACATTTTTAGGTTCAATCTTGGAAATCAAGCAGTAATATTTTGCAATCTTCCTTCTAGTTTGTACTCCTTTATTCTTATCTCCTATAATTTTACTTTCAGAATGATTTAGCTTTACATATCTTGGAATTTTGGAATTTTCTTGAACTTCTGATTCTTCTGATCTTCCTTCTGCACTTGCACTTGTCTATGCTTCTTGGCTTACTTGATTTACCAGAACGAATTGAGGTTGTTTTTCCAAAACATATGGAATAATCTGAAGTAGATTTGGGGTTTGAACATTTTTCCCTTCATTTGTGTTGTCCTCATCTGAATCATATCCATAATATCTAGATGATTTAGCAGAATCCTCATCAACTCTTACATTTGCACTTTCAACCATCTTTCTCAGTCTTATGTTATAGTATCGGTAGGCCTTGATTTTAGTAGAATAACATAAAAGGATTCCTTCATCGCTTCTTGAATCAAACTTTCCTATATCATCATCTCTCTTGATATAACATTTTCTTCCAAAGATCTTGAAATATTTAACAGTAGGCTTGTAACCAAACCATAGCTCAAAAGGGGTCTTACCATAATTTCCATTAACATTTACCCAATTTAAAGTATACACAACAGTGCTTATAGCTTCACTCCAATAGGTATGGGGCACATCTTGTTCTATCATCATTGTTCTAGCAGCATCCAAAATTGTTCTATTCTTTCTTTCTGCAACTCCATTATGTTGAGGGGTTCAAGGAGCAGATAACTATCTTCTGATTCCATGTTCTTCACAAAAAGAGTTGAACTCCTTGGAGGTGAACTCACCACCTCTGTCAAATCTCAGACACTTGATTTTCAAACCTTTCTCATTCTCTTCCATAGCCTTGAAACTTTGAACTTTTCCAATGCTTCACATTTTTCTCTTAAGAAGGAAACCCATATCATTCTAGAGTAATCGTCAATAATCAACATAAATTACATTTCTCCATGAATACTTCTGACTCTAGAGGGACCACAAAGGTCAGTATGTGGCAGCTCTAACAAGTCATTTGAATGAAACTATTTACTCTTGAAGGAGACTCTAGTTTGTTTACCCATTTGACACTCCTTACAAATTGTGTTAGCAGGCTTCACTAACTTAGGTAGATCTCTTACTGCTTGAGTGGAACTTATTTTGAGAATGTTATCAAAATTTACATGACACAACCTCCTATGCCACAACTAGCTTTCATCTATTTGAGCAATAAACAACTCCCACTAGCAGTATTCAGGTGAAAAATATTACCTTTTGTCTGTTTACCTATAGCAATCATATTGCCGGAACTTCCACCTATCTTCCATCTTCCATCTTTGAATTGTAGATCATAGCCTTTTCCCATCATCTGTCCAACACTCAAAATATTGTGCTTCAAGCCTTCGACATAAAGAACATCATCAGTGTTATCCTTACCACCAAGACAAATAGAGCCTCTACCACAAATCACACCAACATTATTGTCTCCAAATCTTACAACACCACCACCATACTTTTCTAGACTTACAAATTTGTTTTTGTCTCCAGACATATGATGTGAGCATCCACTGTCAATAACCCACTCATCCTTTTCTTCAACTTAGGCTGCAAGAGCTTTCTCATCTTTAGTAGATTCAGTAGCCACAAGACTATTTTCAAAGGTAGCAATGAAAACCCATTCATCTTCATTTCCATTATCTTTATCAGACTCATCATCAGTCACTCCTTCAACAAAGTAGCATTTCTTTTGGAATCTAGACTTGTTAGGCTCAGTTCTAGGAACTCTTTCAAGAAGTCTTGATGCAAAATGACCTATTTTACTACATGAAAAAACATTTAATAGGTAACACTCCTTCATGCTTACCTTTTCCTCTGCCTTCTTTCTTTATAATCAGTGCTTCCAATTTTTCTACTTCTCTTTCTCTATCTTCAAGCTATTTCAGTTCTTCATCATACTTGGATATCTTTCTAGAACGTTCTCCTGGACCATATCTTTGATTGTTACTTCCAGATATAGTAGCTTTGAATGTTGATTCAGTCTTTGGAATACATTGACCAAATTCACTTAATTCAAAAGCAAGCTTACCAACCAATGTGTCTCTTGACATCTTTGTTCCTGATTTGAGCTCTTCAATAGCGTGAGCCTTCACTTTGTAGGAGGGAGGCAAGGATCTGAGTATCTTAGCCACAATTTCATCCTCATCCAGAGAACCACCGACACATCTAATACCTATCACTATTTCATTTACTCTTTGCATAAAAGAAGTGATATTTTCATCTTCACCCATCTTCAAATTCTCATGCTTTCCTTTTAAACTTTGTAGCTTAGCCATCTTCACCTGTGTATCTCCTTCATACAAAGTTTCCAGCTTCATCCAAATCTCATGAGCTATCTGCAATCCTACCACATTAGCCATCTTCGAATCTATCAGAGCACTCACCAAAGCTTCAATAGCCCTGATATTGTTTTCAACATCTTTGATCTCATCAGTAGTTGAGGGACCATTCTAAGGAATAACATATGGATCTTTTGTAATCTTCTAGTAGGATTCACCAATACACCTTAGGTGATATTGCATACTGAATTTCCACAGTGAGTAGTTAGTTCCATCAAATATTGGACTGTCCTTCTTGAATGTTGCCATCTTGGATTAGTTCAAGCTTTTAGACTTCTTCATAGGAACCTGCTCTGATACCAATTGTTGGCAAGACAAGGATAAACAACTGAGAGGGGGGGTGAATCGGTTGTTACAGAATGATAAAATTTTCAAACTTAACTTAATCTTAGATCTGATGAATAAGCAATTAATCATAAATAATTAACACATCAGAGAGACAGAGAAAACCAAGATTTTTTACATGGAAACCCTGTTAGGAGAAAAACCATAGTGGATGTTAGTCCACAAGATTATACCCTGTTAAAAGTATAATGAAATCAATAAAGGGGAATGCACATGCATTCAGGCACACTGCCTAGAGCTCACTTCTCAATTATAGAAGGGCTTCACCACCCAACAATACAGAATAGGATTAAAATCCAAAGGGTATGAACTAAAAAATTAGCTTCTGCACAAGCCTGATTATAGTTCTAATTAAGCACAAAAAACTCCTCTTTTCACTCTTCACACTTCGCTCGATCTTCTTCACACTCTGCTCTGCAATTGAATGATATTCACAAATACACACATAAGAGCACACCTAGTACATGAAGCACCTTTTCCACCCACTACACCAATGAAGCAATCACTCTTATATATCTGCTACATGAGATTTCATCAATAACTTAGTTGGCCATGAAAATAAGACATATTTTCAATGTCGGCCCAAATTTACAAAAAAAAATTAATGCGAATCCACCAAGGTTGGCCACAACATAGTGGAGACCCAAATTAACAACTCCAACACAAAAATACTTCAATTAATTCCTCCTCGAAGTTCCACAACACACTACCACCAACATGTCAGCCAAGAACAAGAAAAACCAAACATACGCAGGAAAATTTTCCGACCACGAGCACACCGATCAATGTGGAAGTACCACAAAGATAGAGCACGATCTAGAAACATCCAAGAGCATCAAGAAATAATAGAGAAACATCCACAACAACTGATATTTCTAGAATCACACAAACTTTACTCAGGAACACTAACAAAGACTACATAAACACTATCAAACCACAACATGATCAAATCTATACGCGAACCTCTAAAACTTTCGGTAGATGATCTAGATACTCTCAAGAATAAACCCTTTAATCCACATCAGTTGAACTTCAACATACAGAACAAGACGCCTTCATGACCTACACAGTTCCACTAGGAACCTGGAACACTTTCTTTTACAATTTTCTCAATATCCTTGACATATACAGCCTCTGATACACCAAATGCTAATAGTGTTGACATCAATGACAACCACATATCAACAACACATCCATAACATCCAACAAGGGTGTTTTTGGATTTACTAATTTTAGTCCTTGGGAGATTTGGATTTAGTAGAGAATGGTGTAATTGGGTTTTTAGTTGTATCTCTTTGGCTTCCTATTCTATATTTATTAATGGTTCCTCCACATAATTCTTCAAGGTCAAAAGTTGCATTAGACATGGCTACCCACTTTCACATTGCATATTTTTTATAATAGTTAAGGTTCTAGTGAGGGTTAAAAATTTGGAATTAGTTGGTGGGAACCTTTGAATATTAATAGTCTCTTTTCAAATATAAAATATCTCTCACCTTGAATTTATATATGATACCCTTCTATTTGGAAATTCCATAGCTAGATAGGCTTAAAAATAATTATACACTTGACTATGAGAAATTGGTGGGATAGAAGATTAATCCTCACAATTATAGAATATACTTTCTAAAATAATAGTGCCAAGAATCTTTTGATATCCAACACATCCTTGGTTTCAAGGTAGATAATCTCTAAAGTTTGTATCTTAGGATGCCTCTCTTTGATAAAAAGTGAATAAAGCAAAACAAAAATTAATTAGACATAATTCAAAGTAAAATTTCCTCTTGGAAAGGAAGATGGCTCACACTAATGAGTAGAATTACTTTTATTAGGTCTTCCTTGTCTACCATTCCAAGCTACACTATGTTAATTTTTTAATTTTTAGGGAGAATTTCTAGAGCCATTACATATATATGAATGACCTTTCTTTGGTTTGGAATGATTGAGTAAATAATTTATACTTATACTTTGATCAAACAGTCTATAGTGTACAAATCGAAGGAGAGAGTTTTGGGCTTCAAGGATTGTAGGATGATGAATGAGGCATTTGGTATGAAGCTAGTGAGTGTAATTTTTTGGAGAAAGCCAAGATTTGAAAGCATGAAACAACCTTCCATTAGTGAACAAAATGTAAGCATAATAGTATGTCTATCAATATATAAATGAAGAGTGTATCAAATTCAATGTGAGCCTTTCTTATATAGGTTAGGTAGATGAGGTGAGAAGGTAGGAGACAACACTTGACTAGCCCTCCAAATGTGCAACACTTGTGAGCTCACTTGACAAGTGTGTGATCAAGTGGAAAGTATGCATGCAATAGGTGTATCAAAAAGTGAGGACACATGTCTCAACCACATGAGGTGAGACAAAACTCTAAAATTCCCCAAGTGGAGACTTAAGCAATGTGAATAAGAGTCTCCTAAGCAAGTTAAAAGCTAACTAGTTTGATAAAGTCACCATTTACACCAACACGGTCCCCCTTAAGTACAACTTAGGAAGTAATGTATGCAAGCTAATAAGTCTCAACTATTAGGCCATGTTAGGTACTCATATACAAAATTCTCATAAAATAAAGAAAAGGAAAAAACCCAATAGGAAATAAAACTCCTCTCCAAAAGAGAAATGATGCAAATGCAATTAAATGTACAAGTGAAGAAGATAAGTGATATATGGGGAACTCATCATGAACCCCCAAGGACTACTTCTTGCACAATGTACAATGAATATTCTCTCCATAGGACAAAAAAGAGAGAAGGTGTATGTGACCCCTAGAAAATGAGAAGTAATGAACTCCATGTGAAGAAATACTTCCTCCCAAAACTGATAGGAGAAAAGAAATCATGCATCCTCCCTTCAAAATGATGCTTGTAGTGCTGGTAGATGCTTGACACTAGGTTTTGAAGATGAACCATGATCACTGAATAAAATTTATCCCCTTGGGAAGAAACAACACCATAAATGTGTGCAAAATGACTTCCCATTCTAAATAGGAATATACAGGAAGTAAGATGAATACCTCTAAATTCTACACATGATCCAATGACTGATATGATGCCTACAATGTTTTCAAATGATGCTCAATTATCTCCAAGAAAATATTAGACTATAACAAATGTTGATAAGATGAATCATGTGTCATATGGGATTCAAGAATAGGGACCATGGATGTATGGTGACAACTGGACCAATGTGAATTCGGTATTACTACAAAGGATGTCAACATAGATGATGACTGAGTTGGATAGGTCAGCTCATGAAGATGCTAATGTTGATGCAACTTCATCAAATCTGACATCATAGAGGAGATTAATGTCCTTAATAGTGTCTTCCAAGTCTACAATATTGGATTCTACAAATAAATATGTGATGTCTAGTAGATATACATCCCAATGTGGCAGATTTGGAGTGACGATAGCAATATCTTGATGCAAAGGATTGTTAGAACTCATAGATGAGTCAATACTAGATTCAGATGTAACACAAGATTATATGGGAGATAAGTCCTCAATGCAAGCCATGCAACTACATTTTTCATCCCTAGATGATGGTGTCTCACAAGATGTTTGAGTGAGAGTGGATGATGTTTTTGCATATGTTGGAATTAGATGATCATATACGACAATACCATGATTAAGAAGAAGTTGCTTCATTTCAGCACTTTGACATTGAAGATAATATTTTTTTGTATGTCTTTTCATCCCACAATATCCACATTTGATTTTTCATTTATTAGGAGGATTGCGAAGAGTACTCAAATGAAATGGATTTAGTGTGAGAGACATGATCACATGAACCAACTAACTCAATAAGACACCTAGATTGCTCCCTTGATCTTGAAAGCCCCCCAAGAATGATTAGTGTTGAAACATAGACCCCCCCCAAAACAATATGCAAGAGAATTACAATTTGTGTGAAGATTGGATGCTAAATCGACCGCTTATAATGCACGGTGAATTTTACAATTTTTAGAAAAATGGGCAATCCAATCTTATAAATACAAGAAAATTCAAATTCATTGTGAAATTTTGATAAGCGTTAAAAAAAGTTTGTGAAATTTTGATAATTGGAGTGAAAGTTATGCCCCGTCAAAATTTGCTTACAATGATGATTTAAGAGGCCAAAAAAAGTTTTAAAACAAAACAAATTTCAAAATATCTTGATTCTAAAGTGTTTGTCATGGAAAGAGCTTTTCATCGACTATTCACACTTCAAAAATTGACTCTTTGTTTGCATATTATGGTAAAAAGAGAACACTCCCCCCTTGCAAGCACTAATGGTCAATCTAGCAATTAGTGTGACAGTTTGGCTCACTGGTAACAGTTAAATGTTGAATCGAACCACTAATACAAAGTTGCCAAGTTAAGCCTCCAAATTTGGCATCATCTCGAGGGTTTGACGGGTTCTTATGATCACACAAAGTCCGAGCAGAGGGGTGACCATGTCCAATGGAGTTCGTAGCAAGTGCATTGGAGATGACCAAGTTATATGCTACGTGTGGAAGACTGTTGGAGGGCCATTGAGGAGATGAGACGGCCACATAAGCTTTACGCTACACAACAGAGATGCCAAAGGGAGAAGCACTGGAGAGACTGTTGGAGGAGACCGTGACCAGTAATTCCAGGATTTGTTTAGGCCAAATAGGATAAACCTGCAACAATGGAAACCCACCACTGAAATGTTGCAACAAATAGGCTTAAATGGCCAAATACCTTGCAATAAAAAATCACAGAACTCTCCAAAAAGGCTAGATAGGCCAATTTTTTTGGAAAAACGAAAATTTTACCCCCATGGGCAGAGGGGTAGATTGGCCCTTAGCTAATTTTTTTTCCTTGTTTTGCATATTTTCTGTATTGTATAGAGAATAAAAATTTGTAAAAACTGAAATTATCGAAATTTTCCAAACAAAAGACTATTATTTGCTTCTTGGGCCTTTCAGATGCAAGGGTAGTGTCCGTTGGATCCATAATCTTCCAATGATAAGGCTATGTGTGGGAGTCACTTTTATGTAAGAAGGAACATGCTCTCATGACTCCGATACCATGTTGGAGAAGACCAACATCTGAAAGCACGAAACAACCTTCCACTAGTGAACAAAATATGAGCACATTAGTGTGTTTATCAATATACAAATGAATGGTGTATAAAATATAATGTGAGCCTTGATTATATAGGCAAGCTAGATGAGGTGAGAAGGTTCAAGACAATGATTGACTACCCCTCCAAATGTGCAACACTTGTGAGCTCACTTGACAAGTGTGCAAGAAAGTGGTAAGTATGCAAGGAATAAGTGCCTCACAAAGTGAGGACACAAGTCTCAAGCACATGAGGTGAGACAAAACTCTAAAATGCCCTTAGTGGAGACTTAAACAATGTTAATAGGACTCTCCTAAGTAGGCTAAAAGTTAACTAATTTGATAAAGTCACTATTTACAACAACATAATTTACATAGAGGATGATAGACTTTGGAGTCAAATTTTACAATAAGAGTATATTGATGGAGGTATTGATGTCCTACTCTCCTATCATCGCAATGCCTCAAAAGAATCAAGTATATGAAACTTCTTCAAATTTATAGGTCCTAGATATTAAAGGATATCAGACATATATAAGGTGGAGGTGATAAAGTAAGATTCTAGTGAGACATGTGGATTGAGAAGATGATCCTTATTTATTTCCCTCCTTTAGTCAAGTGTATTTTGAATAAATTATGGGTACTTGGGGGGAGGACTACATCCAAGATCTAGGAGGGGTAAATAGATGGAAGGTCTTATATCCACCTATGCTTGAAGTATTTAAGGCATATAATCAACTAATGAACACCTTTATTTGACACCTAATCCTAACAAGAAATAGAATGGATTGATTAATATGGGGAAGCACCAAAATAGGGAGAGTCTCAACACATGAAGCTTATTTGTCCAATGTTAGCTCTAACAAAGGAGATTGTAAATTTCTTGGGGAAAATTTTGGTTGACTTATGGGATGAAAAAAGTAAATATTTTTCTTTGGATTGCACCCAATGGGAGATCTCTCACATGGGATATAGATTATTAAAAATGGAAAAGATTAGATCATCTCAATGTATAATGTGTAAAAGTATGGAAGAATTTAATAATCACCTATTTTTGCATTGTGAATTTACATCCCAAAATTTGGAACTACATAAAGGAAAGATAAGGCTTCCTTGGCTACTCCCAAATCACATAAGCTATTTTCTTAAAAAATTTGGGATCAAAAGAGTTTGAGTCTAAAAATGATTTGGGATGTTTCGCTATCCCTTATAGTCTAAAACCTTTTGGTTTTAAAGGAACATAAGGCTCTTTTAAGAGAAGAAAAATCCAATTGCTTGTATTTTGAATATAATTGAATCTATCTATAAGAACTTCCTTTGCAGTTATTGTTTATTGGAGGATCATAATTTTTTTACTTCCTTTGTAGTTAGAGTTTCTAATTTTGATGCACAAATTTTCTAGGAACTGTAATTTGTCACAGTGTTACTAAATCGTTCTCATTTTGGGAACTTTTGAGGCTCCATTTAAACTCATACAAACTCATTTTTAGGTGCATTTGTTTTAAAAGTGCATAATTTTTTGTGTACTTCCCAATGGTGCTATCCATTTATAGTCATTGTGGTTAAAAATTGTACTTTTGACATATAGCCTTATTTTGGCAATTGTATTGCATTGATCACAATTTGATCTATTGCATATTGATCATAGTTTGATCTAAATAATTCTGGAAATTATAAGCGTTGAGATCAAAATTCCTCTTAGATTTTTATTGCAAGTGGCAATTATAATTGCACTAAGTATAAAGTGCCAAATCATATTCTCTTAGGGGGGTTCTATAATTGAGTGATTTGGGGGTGGAAGGGCCTGGGGGTGTTTGTAGTTTTGCATTTTTTTTTGCTAGAATAAGTCTAATTTGAGGATAATTTCATGATTATATCATCTCATCCATTAGTTATTGATTTAATTAGACAGAACTATAAGGATTGGTGAGATGAAATGATGAAGCATTTTAAATGGCTTAACCTCTTCCATTACTTCTATGAATTTTTTCCTCAACCACCAAAGGATTGGGAGAACATAGAGTGGTATCTCAAGACATGGAATATTATTGGAACTATATGTGTTAATGTTGACACCTACATAAAAATGATCCTATTAGCTTTTGATTCCCATATTCCTTGTTGGATTAAAATATGGGAGATGTATGGAGATCTAGATGTTACTCCATTCCCAAATGAGCCTCTTTTTGATATGTCATTTCCATCGGATGGTTATGATAATATTCCATATGATGAAGATACCTTAGCAATACTAAATTATTGGCAAACCAATGAACAAATAAGGGCCATAAAATCTTCACCTCCTCCTATAGAGACAATAATTAATTATTCAACTTGTGTGTCTCCTATAAAGGATTCTACTCCTACATCTTCGAGTCACTACCAAGAGGTTGAGGGATCTTCACTTTCAACACCTACAACTTCTGCAATTTGTTATCCGCGGAATCTAGGCTGCGCTCGTTCCGCGGATAACCCCTCTGAAACTTGTTTATTTCCTAGGATTACGTGAAGTTCAAGCACGCAACGAGGTGATTTTCAAAGCCACAGAAATGCATTCCCTAAGCCTCAAATAGTCAATTCGAGTATTTCCCCATGTTAAGCCCTGCGAACCCCGAAGCAGAGATCTTTCGAGCCTTTAGGTACTAGTGAATTCTGCGGTGTAGCTGAAAAGTGGCGCTCCACGCCTAAAGCCAAAATTGGCTAAGTCAGGAAAATGCAAGGCGCTAAAATTTAAGCCGATGAAATTTCCAAAAAGTGCAATAGCGCTAAATTTTAGCGCCATTACACTTTTCTTTGCCACTTAACTTTTTTTTCATGTTTTTGGCACGTTTCTTCATACTTCGCGTTTTTCGTCAATCGTGCCACTTTTCGTGCCTAGATTTATTGCTCGACTTGAGTTAGGTTTTTCATTTTCGTTTTCACTTAAGGGTCTTTTTATTCGCCATTTTTCATTTTTATGAGCATTGTTCTTTTCTTCCTCTTGCTGGCCGAATTGCATCTCAACTGCAAAACACGTTTTTTGAAGATTTTCGCCATTCTTTCTTCAGCAAGCTTCATGTTTCATACAGGTAAGTCGTTTTTGTTTTGTCTTCTTCCATTTTTATATATTCTAGTTTGAGTATATGCGTTTTGTATATGCGTTTTTCTACACTTTCTTTTTCCACGTTTTTTACATCTTAACCCCACGCGTTTTGTTTCTGTTTTCTTCACATTTCGCGTCTTCTCTTTTCCATTCGCGTTTTTCTTCTACTAACGCAATGGAACCCTCACTCATTATTTTGAATGCGTATTTCTTTCCTCCATTTCCGTTTTCTTTCCCTACGCATTCTTTTCTTTTCTAACCCTACGCATTCTCTCCTTAACTCTTCCTCCGCGTTTTATTTCCTTTCTCCACCGTGCCTTTCTTTCTAACGTTTTTGTTATTCTCATCGCATTATTCACATCGCCTTCTCCATTCGCTTTGTTGCAAACTTTGAAAAGATCTATCACTTGGAAAGAAAGAAGTTTAGTTTTTGAATGCAAAAATAATAATGGTGCGAATTGCAACCCTATCCAAAGACAAACCAAATTATCCTTAAAGCTTTCATGCTACAAACATTACATTTGTCAAGCACGAGCGCCATCGCCATTCACTCTTACATCTGCATTTCAAAATTGACAAAAAATTGCAGAAGCGCTGAATTTTGGCGCTGTGACATTTTGAAAATGTCAAAAAATTCCTAACACTGAAAGATGTAAGGGCGCTAAAATTTAGCGCCCTTGCATCAAAAGCAATTTTTCAGAGATGTAAGGGCGCTGAATTTTAGCGCCCTTACACTTTTTCCAAGTTTTCTCTAAACCTTCCCAAATGAACTTCATTTTCGACCAGTGCACTCTGAGCCTCGTTTTTCCGCCTTTGTGCATCGTTTTGCGTGCCTCGTCATCCGCTTCATGCTTTCCCATCCTCGTGCTCATTTCGCGCTTTCCCATGTTTCCTAACAATTGATGTTTGTTCTGGCTAAACGGATTGCAGTCTACTTTCAAAGATCGTCAAGTCAAGAGTGATCAGAGTTCCAGTTCTTTTTGATGACTGCTACTAAGCCTCCTTCTTCTTCGAAAGCAAAAGGCAAGATGAAGTACAAATATCAAGGTGTCTATCCGCCGACTATGGTGCTTTCCAAAGTCGAAGAGATAAAAGATACAGAGGTTGGTCATCAAGACTTGGTTGACTTCTCAAAGCTAACCGAGACGAAGCCTCTTCCTGATTCAATGAGAGCGATCATACACAGCAACCTCCATTTGGTGGCGATGTTCCCTACAGCTGCGCACAATACCGAGTTTGTTCTCCAAGTTGCGTCTCATTACATCAGAGAAAGCAGAAGCGTGATCGACTCTTCCGGGCACGAGATTCTGAGACTCGACCCCGACTTCTTTGATATTGTCTTCAAGGTCCCTCATATGGAGAAATACATTGACATCTCTATATCAAAAGCACAGAGATCTTTGATGCTAATCCCAATAAAGCTAAACAGTTGATAAACACTCAATGGTTAAAGAAGCCTAGATCATCTGTTTCCAGATGGCCGAAAGGACTCCTAAGAAGTGACTTCAAAGATTGGCGATCAAGGATATGATCCCACTTTTCTAAAGCGAGGGGTGAAAGGCTTGCGGAATCATCCACTTTTCCGCGATTGGATGTATGAATACATCGGGATCCTTAAGAAGGTAGAAAGGTGCATATTGGTAGGGCAAACAAATCGGTGATAAAGGATACCGCAGCCAGTTGATTAATGCTCCTTCTACATTGAAGTTCTACATGACTTCTTACCTAGTGTACGCAGCAGCTGTGATGAGAGGGAATCGAATGATGGTGCCTGTGTATAGATATTTCTATCAGTTGGAGTTGAAGAAGAGCTTTCATCATTTCAGACAGGTTACTAATGCTTTCTTTGTGCCTTTACTCTTCAACTTTGATCCAGCTTTGGAAAGAAGAAGAGTATCTGATGAGGCTTATAAGGTGGTAAGTAAAGTTGGAAGCATTTTTCTCCAATTCCCAACGTTTACTTACTTGAGAGTAGGCTGCTACACTGGTTGTCCCTACATGCTACCACGTTATCCTTTGGATAAGTGGATTCTCATGGAAACATGCAGACAGTTGATGTCAGTGCAAAAAGAACGAAGAAGCAACCACAAGCGTGGGTTCAAGTTCCCACTGACCATCGGCCGATATACTATCCAAACTGCACAAAAAGCTAAGTCTGTCTATGCTGAGATGCAGATCATGACCATCAAAACCTATAGGTATAGGTTTGATTTTGACTACCGAGATGTCAGAAAGAAGTTGCAAAAAGGTCACCAACACAGGTACCATTTTGAAGACATCTGGGCGGATTGCAGAGATGAAGAAGCCATGTAAAATGGACTATTGCAGGTTGACTGTTCAACAAATCGGAGATCTTGGTATTGCTGACCTACCAGAGGATTTTGGAGATCCAGGTGATATCATGAATGTTGTCTATGATGAGCAAGGCATTGCTAAAAGGCCGTTGCCTGCAATACAACGGTCTAGGAAAGAGGTTACCAGCATGAGAGAAAGGCTGAGATCAATCCTAGCCAACACAGAAGAATGGTTACATAAACATGGTTATGCAATGAAAAGTTTGAGCAGGACTTCGAGAGGAGATCTAAAAGCGGCTTCATAGCAGCAAGAACTCAAGTGATAAAAACAAAATCAGGCCGTTCCACTTCTTCGCGAGGTTCTAGAATCAAAGTTCCAGCATTGGTAGAAAGATGCCGGGCTGTCAAGAGACAAAATTGAGGAATCTCATCCATCTAAGCTCTAAGGGGTAAAAGCCTATTAGGAGATAGATTTTGATGAAGAAGAAACTACAAGCGACCAATCCGCTAAAGATGAAGATTCAGCAGAAGCAGACTCCGATGCCGAAGAGGTTTCTGAAAGCGGGCAAGAGTCTGATGAAGATTCTGAAGAAGGATCTGAAGGTGACTTTGAAGGTGAACCAGAATCAGAGAGACAAGAGGGTGATCAACAGGAACCCGGGCATGATCAAGAAATAATTACTTCTCCTCCTGAGAATGTAATTGAGGAAATTCCCAGAACATCATCGCCCGTGACTTCAAATGTTCCTCATACCCCTCCAAATTCAAGAACTCCTCCACCTCCTGTTCCCTTGTCACCTATTCCTACCACATGCATTCCTGCAGTCGAGATATCCCCTATCCCTGCAGCATCAACCCAGCTTGATACTCCTTCAGTGACAAGCATCCACACGATTGATATACTGTCAAGCCCTCCATCGTCCATTCCTGGCTTGTCTTTGCCCGGCGTATGATATCGCATACGAGAAATGAATTCAATCATTTCATGAATGAGTCAATCACATTAGATCAGCTCAATAATGTCAACTCTGGGGAGCAATGATGACAAATATTTCTCTCAATTGTCGATACCAATGGTGAGTTGGATGTAACTTAATAACCCGAGGAAATAGCAATGGCGGTGATTGGCTGATGAAATCGAGTTCACACTTCTTTTCTTCCTCCTTGGCTAATATCTCAAGTGTCGAAGCGTAAAAAGCAAATGATTTCTCCGGAGGAGCTTGACCTCGAAGAGATAGTTCTTCCAAAAGCCAAAGGGAAGAAAAAGGCAAAGGTATACTCAAGGTTGAACGTTGATAAGTCTGGCCACAAGTATGCTGAAATTGGCATACCACCAAATGAAGAAGGTGGTGTCAATATGGAAGACTACACAGTAACAAAGGTCCAGCTTGGCAAGGTTACCAACGAAAGTGCAAAAGCCGATGCACAAGTCACTTTGGATATCTTGGCAGGAAGGCTAGACAAAGTTGAGCAATCTCATAACATGTACAAGAAGCGAGGAGGGGTAGAAGAGCATTAGCTACTTGCTGTTGTAAAAGAGACTTTGCGGTTCTCGAGTAATACTGGCTAGCGTGGCGATTGGTAAATGTATTGAAGACCGGTTTGTCAAGAAGGTAAATTTTTCCTCCAAAGCTGGCGGTGTTATATGATTTTGTTGAAAAGATCATCGAACACGGATCTCAGATAATTTTGGCTATGGATGAGAAAACCACCATGTTGGCCAAGCTCACCACAGAGCTTGATAAAGAAAAGAGCGTACTTTCCCAGGAGCGCAGAGACATGGAAAAATGCCTGTTGTCATGGTCGGAAATGAAACAGGTAAAGCTCAGCAAATTGGTGGAGGTTGGGGTAATTCCCGACAAAGAAAAGTTTGTAGAGGTAAAAGAATCACTGAAACACAGGATTCAAGTGGTTCAATCTCTCATAGAAGATCTTCACCAAGTACAGGAAGATGTCGACGGGCATCGCGCCATTCTTGAAAAGGTATCAAAGAGTTGCCTGGTCAACTTCTTGAGGAAAATAAATATTATCTTCACACCCATTACGAAATATCCAAATCTTCAAAGGAAGCCATCATGAATTTGATTGATAGTTCAAGCTTCTCGAAGCTTCTTGAACATCATTTGTGATACAAGGCTCACATTGGACAACACGAAGGCGCGTATCCCAGCGGTGCAAAATGGTTCACTCATACGCCCATGAGATTGATCCGCGAGAATTCCACCATTGTGGATTACACCGTTAGTCGGATGAAGTTATTCGAGGGGAGACTAGGAGGAAATTTGAGAAGACTTTCACACCCAATGCAAAGGCGTGAAGCAGCCCTATTCTCCAGTGTTAGACATTTCTGGTGCATCCCATTATGCATCTTGTAAATATTTCTCGACATTTTTGAATGTCATTTTGTAAATTGTAATTACACCAAGTCCAAAGATGTAATATTTTCAAAACAAATTACACTTTGACTTTGGTCAAAGTTAGGTGATCTCCTAAAATCGCTCACCTAACTTTCACTGATTTTCTCAATCTCTTTCCTAATTTTGCTCATCCCTCTTTCTATATAATGTGAGGGATTTTCATTGTAAATTATCCTTTAGTGTTTTGCAACGAAGTGCTGCCCTTTTTGAAGCAAATTTGTGAAACTTTGCGTTCATGCTTTGTGAATGAGATTCGATTAATAAAGAAAAGGATTGCAAGCCAAACTTTGTGTTGGATTCAATACTTTTGGTGAGTTGATCTTATTTGGTGGTGATTAGCTTGAAGAATCTGAAGGACTCTAAGTAGTTTATGTAAACTTTGTGTTACATTTATTATTTAGATTGCATTTGTATTTCTGTTTATCATTTGGTTGAATGATCTACAAGACTTTGTGCTTGTTATCATTCATGCTCTTGCATGTTCTGGTTGAGTGATCTACAAGACTTTGTGCTTGTAATTATTCATACTCTTGGATACTTTTGTTGAAGGATCTACAAGACTTTGTGCTTGTAATCATTAGTGCTATTTATTGTCTTACGTTGGATGATCTACAAGACTTTGTGCTTATGTCGTTCATGTTGTTCAAGGAATTGATGCGTCTAAAGAAGACTTTGATAGCTTCTAGCGACAAGCCCGTTATATACTCTGCCACCGAGATCAACATTGATAAAGCTCACGGAGCGACTTTGTGCCATTGAGCTTTCCTTTTTTTAATTTATTTGAAATTTATTAATCGCCGGTATCTCACAGCCCGGCACGACAAGATAGAGATATTGGTATTCGCCGCTAGTTGTTAGTTTAAGGTTATCAAAAAGAATTATGAACTTTCAGCGGTGGTATAAACATCTTCTGCGAAGAGAAGGATAGATGTAACACACCCCCCACTCCGTGAATTTCGTGTACATTTTGTAATTACTTTTGTGATTTACTATTGTTTCTCTTAGCAGTAAGAAGGGCGCCTCCCCTTTCCGAGAGGAGAGATTCACATCTCACATAACTGTGGCTGAAGTCTAAGTTGTGTAATCTATCGAAAGGCCCGATTACCACGCCAATTTCACCCAGCACAATTGTTCATGATAGTACTTGTTGTGTGAACACTACATCATGAGATTCTTCATCTCTGATAATTTAGATTGTTTCTTAGAGTACATGTACATTATTTGTTTGTTGAATCCCACATACAAGATGTTGATGAGAATATTAAGGAAATTCATATCCTCTTTGATGACATCTCACAAGAAGGTGCATCACATTCTTTAGATGTTTTGAGGGAACTGTTAGATCTTGTTCCTTTTCCATAGTCATATTCTTCTATCGTGATAGATTTTATAGTTACTCATGAGTTGACAATTTCAACTCAACCACCATTCATGTTGACATCTTCTATAGTGGTACTTGATTCCCCATATCAGTGTGTCATAGTTTGGCATCTTTTTCGAGGAGTATTTGGAAGAATCATCATCATCCTTGGTTCATGCTCTACATCATTTTTCACATTTTCCCACATTGTCACCATCTTCAATCAATATTGGGACTCTTGGAATTGTGACATTTGAGCGGATTCTAGAGACTTATATCCTTCTTCCCCCATATTCCTTTAAGGAATGGGAAGATATCCTACATGCATTATTGGATATATTTCTTACTAAGGGGATGAATGTTGTTTGGTGATCTTAGACCATATTTAGAGTTCCATGGCAAGCATCCACCATTAGTGTAGGTGATTACACATTCAAGGGTGTCGCTTGATCTTCTCTTTTCATTCTCTCTTATGGGGGAGAATTTTTACTCACATGAGGTTTTGTCCTTCTCATCTTCTAAAGATATTTTTTCTTATTTTTCTCTCTCTTTTGGAGATGAGTTTTATCTTTTCCTTCTCGGTTTTCAGTTTTATTTGTACATGGTACCTAATATGGCCTAGTTGTCAAGACCCATCATCATCTTTGCATCATTTGCGTTTGTCTATTTCACCCTAAGTTGCACTTACTGGGGGTTGTTGGTTTGAATAAAGTACTTTACCTAACTAGTTTACCAAGTAGGTCCTATTCACATGTTTATTTTACTTAGGCCCTAAGATTCTTTCTAGAAGTCGTAGTTGGCATTAGATCTTATCTTATTTTTTGTCATTTAATTCTTGTGTCTTGGGTCATTTAATATTAGATGTCTCATGTCATAAGATTAAGATACTTGTGATGATCTTGTCTAATCCTATGTCTCACCTTGGCTATATAACCAAGGGTCTCTCACAAATTGTAAATCATTTCTATTTGCATTCTTTGATAGGAATACAAATTATTGTTGTCATATTGATCTTCTAAGTATCTTATACTTTCCATAGGCCTTTAGATCTTGGGTGGCTATCTCTATAGCCAAATATTATAGTCATAATCTTGTCATAGGTGGCTTAAGTCAACCCAAGTATTATAAAATAAGGTTTGAGTATGCAAATTTCCATTTTGGTAGGTGTGTACAAGGGTCTTATGTGCATATATTTAAATTTGAAAGGTGCATGCCAATTTATTGTTTATTCGAAAACTTGTGTATACATTCTATATATGATAATTAATTTTTTATCTAACACACATGAGCTCAAAATTTCCAAAATCACAATCCCTCTAGTATTATAAACAAGGATACTATATATGGGAATAAAATTAATCCTCTTTGAGTGTGGTAGGATGCTTACATAATTCTTTTATTTTGTAATATGAATATCATTTTTCTACTACAATATTCATTATTCTACTGTAATTTATTTTATTTCCTATAACAAGAGTATGAGTTTATTTTTAAAAGCTACATGGATTGTTTAGCATGGATGGTCTTCAGAGATTTGATTGT
This sequence comes from Sequoia sempervirens, assembly GCA_007258455.2. Lineage (NCBI taxonomy): Eukaryota > Viridiplantae > Streptophyta > Pinopsida > Cupressales > Cupressaceae > Sequoia > Sequoia sempervirens. Next base: position 61,849 of record VDFB02206387.1, read on the forward strand.
GTCATAACCCTAAAAACTAAAAATTATGAACTACTTTACATTCTCATAGTGAGTTAGTCTGGGAAATTGATTAAATTAAACTTAATTATTAATTAAGGATAATATAATAATGATCGAGACATGAATTATGATTGTGATATTTTAAAATTATCATTAATATTTTTTCTTATTTAATAATTATTAACACTATGAGCATTTTATAGGATGCAAGTTAATCATTTTTTATCGTGGATTGTGAGGTATATGATGATTATGGACTAGGAAGACTAAAGGGGAACAATGGCATGATACATACAATGACTCACAATGACCGAATAAACATGACCCTAGCTAATATATTGTGCACTATGTGTGTTATGTTTTTGATAAGGTAAGCAAGGATTTTGAAAGGTCCCAGACCCTTGTACAAAAGATAATAAAGATATGAATTAAGGTCAATAGAACAACAAGGAACCAAAGAGAAACAACAACGCACAAAAAACACGAACACTACATAACCATGTAGTCACCAACCCATATTCAAGGTGGCTTGAAACCAAAATGTTCCAAAGATTTTTGATTAATCCTATTACAAGGATCCAACATCCCTAAATTTATTTTTTTGGAACAAGATATTTTCAATATCATTAATAGAATCTTTATGTAAAATAAGAACCATTGAATCCATCACAGAATGGTCAATAAGAGCTTTCCCCCTATTATCATCCTATTGTGTATCCTCAAAGGGAGAGGAACACTCCTCAACAATAGAAGGCTTAAATTCCTTTTTCCTCCAAATGGGCTGGTGTTTCTTTTTGCTCGAACAACTAGTGGTGGCATGACTCACTTTGCAACAACATTGATAAATAATTGAAGTCTTCAAAAACAATTTGTTGCACCCAACATCCCAATTTGGAAGATATAGAAATTTGAGTAGGGAGCACCATGTCTTTTCCACAAGCACACAAAATCTAGCAAACACTAGAAACTTTTTGAATTTAGTGACCTTATTAGTAGTAGAGTATTGCCCAAAAGTATTGGCAATAAGCATGAAAACCTCTTCATCCCAAAACTCCAAAGGAAACCCTAGCAATTTGACCCAAACAGGGAACATAATGGAGTCATATGTAGTGATTGTATTATCATTGATTTGGGTGATAACATGTGTATTAAATTGGTTTAATTTTTTTTATTTTAATTTAATTTAAAAGAGATTTTGATTTGAGAGATATTTAGGTTGTTTGGACACATTGAATTGGTATTATCTTGAGTTATGGAATGACTAATAGTTTTTCATCATTATGTTTTCTTCCATTTTGACTTAGGTCATTGTTGATACTTAAATTATTACAAGGATTGAAAAAAAAAATTGGATCTTGGAGGAAATTGTGAATTATATATGCTCTGTTGGTGATCTAAGATGTAAACCCCAAATCCCTAAGGTTGGATAGTCTCCTAAGTGCCAAATTTTTCAAACCTTGGAACAGTATTACATAACCTATGTTTAGGTTGAGCAACTTGGGACCAATTTTTTGAGGTGGGTAAGACCTCCTTTACTTCTAGTTCTTTCAGACCAACAAGGGTTTACCTAAGGTGTTGAACTCATTGTTACTATAGGGTTTGAATAATTACCTTGTTGTAAACTATACATGTAGAAGTTGAGAATCCAACCTCACAAATCCCAATGAACACCTGCAAGCAAATAACCTGTCACCAAAGGAGATCAAGAGACAACATGACTAATTCAATAATGCAAAATAAAGATTCCTAATTTTAGCTTAAGTGAAATAAAGTAAAGGTGACTTAATTAATCAACATGATTAAATCAATTAAGTAAACAACCTATTACTCTAACACCCCCCCTTAAGATGAACTTAGGGAGAAGCTAAAAATCTAAGGACAAAATGCATGAAAGCAAAGATGGGTCCCAACAACTAAGGCCAGATGAGATACCCATGTACAAATGTAAAATATCTCTCACAACAGGAGAAAAGGAGAAAACCTTGTGGGAAAAACTCCTCTCCAAAAGAGAGAAATACAAGTGAAGAACTAAGAAGCCTCCAAACAAGAGTGAAGGACGAAGAAGCCTCCAATCAAGAAGAAATTGTCCCAAAAGATAGAAATAAAGGATGAACATGGAAAACATCACTTAAGCATGAAGAAGCTGCAAAAATTGTCGTAGAATGACTATTGAAATGCTGAAAGAAGGAATGCAAGAGTGTCCATATCTTCAAACCCTCATAGATCTGGCAAACGGAGGCCTTTTTCGATGAAACAAAAGGAAATTTTGACTTTCAGCAGCTTCAGATTCAATGGAATGCTCCAAATTTGACCACAGATCACAAATATTAATGCATGAGTTGATTTCTTCAAAAAAAGTGGACAAGGCGGCTACAGATCTGGTGCTCTGATACCATTCATCTCCTCTTTGTTGACAGCCACATCACCATTGTTGGCCCACCATCTTCATCGCCTTTGCAACTTGTTCTACATCAGTCTTCACAAGATCTTGGATCGCCATCATCGCTTTCTAACATGCAGATACACGAGTAGTTTTCATAGGCACACATCTTGAGACATATTGGTTAATCACTCTTCACTTTAACATCGTTCTTTGGATCCATTTCTTCCCAAGGGGAGGAATGTTATTTGTTGCTTCAGGATCTCTTTTTGGATTCTACATCAGGCATCCACCATTGCGATAGGAGTTTCTTCATTGTGGGGGGGCCTTCTAGTCTCTTTCTATCTCTCCTATGGAGACCATTGTATATGTACTTACATGATAGAAGTTGTCTTTGGGGGGTATCATGTAATCCACCTTCTATCCTTCTTTTATTAGTGCATTACATTCTTTTCTTTTCTCTCTTTTGGAGGGGAGTTTTATTCCCATGTGGTTTTCTCCCTTTCTCCTTTTGTGAGAGATCTGTATGTTGTACATGGGTACCTCATTAGTTGTTAGGGTGGGACCCATTCATGCATCCATTCAAGTATTTCTTTATCATAGTTTAGTTTCTCCCTAGTTCATCTTAAGGGGGGGTGTTAGAGTAATAAAGTCATCACCTAATCAATTAATCATTAATTAATTGGGTCACTTTATGCTTTATTACACTTAAGCTAAACTTAGGTGTGCTTTTATTTCATTATTTGCTTTTATTAATTAGTTTCATTTTGCATGATTAAAGCTTCTAATATTAGAACATGTTGTCTCACTCATTCCTATGAGGATACTTGTCATGTTCTAATATAACCCTAATCTAGGGTTAGATTTCATCCTTTTCATATGGATTGATTCATTGTAATTTTTTAAAATTTTGTACGGAAGCGTATTCACGACAGTTGTTCACATAATGCAAATTGGTGTTTTCATCATATTTGAGTTGTAGGGCAATCATATCTTTCTTATTTCTTCATAGTGTGATAGGTTTATCATTGCAGGTGATTCATGGAGCTATGGATTGAATCAGTCAATTCTAACATATGCAAAAGTTACGCCAAAAACAATGAAGGCAACCTTAGAAAAGAAGATCTGACTTTGACTAGAAATAATAGGGACCTAAGAAAAAATCTCCAAAAAATACCTACACCAATGGAAAGTACTCTGAGTCCTCTTTCTGACGATATCTTGCTTATTTCTTCATAGTGTGATAGGTTTATCATTGCAGGTGATTTATGGAGTTGTGGATTGAATCAGTCAATTCTAAAATATGCAAAAGTTACGCCAAAAACATTGAAGGAAACCTTAGAAAAGAAGATTTGAATTTGACTAGAAATAACAGGGACTTGAGAAAAAATCTCCAAAAAATACCTACACCATTGGAAATTACTCTAAGTCCTCTTTCTGGCGATATCTCATTTGCCCAATTTTGACACAGTGGGAAAAAGTTATGGCCACTCTTGCATTCCTTCTTTCAGCATTTCAGCAGTCATTCTACGACAGTGTTTGTAGCTTCTTCATGCTTTAGTGATGTTTTCCATGTTCATCCTTTGTTCCTATCTTTTGGGAAAAATTCTTCTTGATTGGAGGCTTCTTTGTCCTTCACTCTTGTTTGGAGGCTTCTTGGTCCTTCACTTGTATTTCTCTCTTTTGGAGAGGAGATTTTCCCACGAGGTTTTCTCCTTTTCTCCTGTTATGAGAGATCTTTTATGTTTGTACACGGGTACCTCATCTGGCTTTAGTTTCCTGGACCCACCTTTGCTTTCATGCATTTTTTCCTTAGTTTTTTAGCTTCTCCCTAAGTTCATCTTAAAGGGGGGTGTTAGAGTAATAGGTTGTTTACTTAATTAATTTAATCATGTTGATTAATTAATTAAGTCACCTTTACTTTATTTCACTTAAGCTAAACTTAGGAATCTTTATTTTGCATTATTAAATTAGTCATGTTGTCTCATTCATTATGATCTTGACACTTGTCACATGCTAATTTAATCCTCTCCTAGGGTTCTCACTTTAGGGATTTGATCTCCTTTCTTAAGGATTGATCTCTTTGTAATTATTCGTCTTCTCGGGTAATGCATTTTTGCTTCATGTTTGCAAAGCACCATTCTTGTGCCTCTTGATCTTCTTTGGTGACATGTTATTTGCTTGCAAGTGCTCATTGGGATTTGTGAGGTTGTATTATCAACTTCTACAATACATGTTACATAGCTCATCCCTAGATACTAGTGTCATAATATACCTATGTGTTAGCTTGAAATTCAAGGCTTTGCACCTTTATACAACAAAAAATATTACAAAGCATAATTTTTTATGGTATGAATATAACAACCCCTATTTTTGTTTTACATTTACACTCGAAAGCTAGAAATAAATTAATATAACATAGTTGAAAGATAATGATTATAATTATATTATTTTAATGTGTTGGGGTGATAAGAAATGAAGTAAATAGTAGACTTCTCTAATAGAATTTTCCTCTTCCTCTAGAATTGTTTTGTTGTTTCCTTTCTAACTTCTCTTTTTCTTTCAATGCATACTGGTAGGCCTCTTCAATTGTCCTTATTATAATCATATTAATTTCATCTTGAATTGACATACATAATCCATTCACATATCAAAATTATAATGGTTGATATAATTTTATTAATATATTGAGTTGATAATATATTGCTAAATTTTTTTCATTCAAATTGGTTACCATTATGTCTCATGAATTTATTTTCTCCTTTCCTTTTCTTTGTCTCTTTATTTGCATGTGATCCCACCACAAGGATGCATGTCCTTTTAGCTTTGTATAAATAAAATTTACTTTCTTTGGATCTTCAATGGATTCATAGTTAAAATACTTCTCCATTTCAAAAATCCAATCTATAAGCTCTTTTGGATTAAATTATTGTTGTACCAAAATGTTTCCAACCTCATTTTACTACTTATCTTTGACATTGATCTCAATAATCTCCCTTCTATAATCATCCATTACATCTTCCACCTCTAATTTGTGTTCCTCTACTTCACTTTCATCTTTTCTAACATCCTCTATACATACTCCTCTCCTTTATGTTACCTTTATTACATTCAATCTTATTTTTATCCCTCTTAACATCTATGCAACTTCACCAAATATTGGTTCCCTAGGTCTTCCCTTGTGTGTCATGCCTTCTCAAAAGCCCATTGTAGTTGTAATCCTTCCTCTTCTCACTCAACCACAAAAAAAAATATCTAAGATCCTCTGCTTAACACGACCCAACACTGGTTTCGATACCAATTGGTAGGTTTAGATGAGGGTTCTTATTAGATAGCCAATTTAGTAGCTTATAAAACTTCTCAAAATTTACACTTCAAGAAAACAAAATGTTCTTGAAAAAATAATTTATTGAATTTATGTAGATTAAGAATTCAACATATTTCTTTAGGAATTTATACTTTCTCAAAATAATTTACAAATCATTATCAAATTCAACTACAAAATTTTTTGCAACTTTTATATACTTTCTCATGTTTTAACACTTTTGGTGTAACGTACTAACCCTTCAATGAAGTAAAATTTTCTAAATCTACACCTTATGAGTAAACTAACTAAGTAACAAACCATTGCAATAAAAAGTTTCCTTCTTTATTGATATCATTCAACCAAGATGCATAACATGATACAACATGAATTCATTTTCTTTTCATTTAATACATCAATACAAGAAAGCATACATTTACAAACATAACTCAAAGAGCTTTAGAGAAAATAGTTGTAAGACGGTCCAAAATCCTTCCTTTCAAATCTTGGTTCTTCTATTGCCTGCTATGGAGGAGAAGCATCACTCAGGTGCTTTTCTGCCAACCATAGACTCATAATGCGATCCCCCACACATCTATCATTCAATAGATGGCCCCTCCCTTCGACGAAGAGATTGGTAGAGTAACCGATAATGGCAACCAACTAAGCATAGTGTTGTCTCCTACATAACTAGAACTTGTAATCCCACAAACTTTGTCTAGCATGTAATACTGGATCACGATGAACTGACAGTGTAGTCTTGGTACTCACACAATCCATAGTGGAGTCTCAGACATTACACTACTTTGGCCAAAGTGTTACATTCAATATTCCTACTGAGAGTCATCTATCACATACACTACTTAGGGTCGATTTGACTTAAGGCTATCTTAAGCTATGCATAGGTATTTCCTTCAATGGATAGTCCATCATCCTAGATAACCTACAACCATATTAATCTACTTGGAATAAACCTACTTAACTAGTAAGTACACAAACTTTAGGTATTTCCTTCTATGGATAGTCTGTCATTCCAAAGATAACCTATATACTTGGATAACCTACTTACATGTAAGTAATTAAACTCCCTCCCATATTGGATTGTCTATCCTAGGAGTAAACACAAGCTTTCCTAGTTAAATCAATAACTTAGCTAAATGCACCATACGTGCTTTTCATGTTCAATCATACCTAATATATAATACCTATGATAAACACCCATCTCCTACTATGGAGTACATAAAAACACATTATGAAAATAGCATAAAAGCTTCACTTTCCTTTTCAAAGTAATCTAAATTCTCTAATGCATATATTGGAAAATACATCTCAACCATGCATGCAAGACACACCATTCAAAGTAAAATAACAAAGAAGAGATCATCATGCATGTTATCGCTTATCCAAACTAGAGACAACAATGCAACCTTTTCCACAGCAGCAAGCTTGATAAAAAGCTCCTCAAGATTGACACTATAGCTCTCCTTCACAAGTTGATAGCTTACTCCTCTCAAAATATAACCTCCTCACAACTATATGAACTTACTTCCTTTCACTCTCTCAATGCAAAGCAAAGTATGACTGGAAAAATATAGAATTATTAATTGTGGAATCTCTTGACATAAATGCTTTCCCTCACAAATGAAATGGTTCAGCTATTTATAGAGTAACCAAGCAATCTCAAAGCCTACAATTTAGGTATTCAAAAGGACAACAAGCTTCATGCAAAGCAACACATGAAACTCAACAATAACGTGGCGATCAAATAAGCTCAGACTCAACAAAACCTCCTATAGATCGACTTGTTTCCTTGACAACAATCCAAAGACTTATTCAAAAAGCACATGGAGAATTTGAATTATACTCCAACAAATACATCAACAGAAAAACGTTTCAAGAGGTGGTGCTAAAGCCTCTATTCTCTTATCAAGTTGGTGTGGTTTCTTATAGAGAGAAACAGTCAACATTAAATCTGTAACACTTAGCACATATCAACTGAATTTAAGGAATGAGTCGATTAAACATTTAAAGGCATTTAGAAAAAGTCAAAGTTGCTCTTTATCACAACGTCAACCAAGTCTAAGTTTGCATCGATGATAGACAATAGTAAAAATGCATTTATATGTTTCCACATATGTGACATGGTGAGTGGAACTCGGCTTCACTACACAGTTGTAAGCATTTCCAAATCGACTTTCAAACTCATAGTCATTGATGACTATTATCGGCCTCCTTTATCATATTACACATCTATTTCACATATAGCCATTCATGATTACCATCATATTGATGAGTTTTTATGTGTGGTACATCTATACATATGCATATACATGTCATTAGATCCCATTGACACACATGTGCATATATATACACATACTTCCACGTGCGTCCCACTTGTCAATATAATTGTAATAGTACAAGAAAGAACACAAAAGCTCAAATAGATAAGCATCACCCAATAATGCATGCAGTAGAAAACAAGAATCTTAAATGTAAACATATCGACTAAAGATGACTTACCTATTACCCACAAACTGACTCAACTCAATCATTCTAATGTGGTGTGTGTATATGCTCAAATAGTTTACTTTTACTGGTTACCTAACCAAGACCTTCTCCCGAGTTATACTTCCTCTCCGCCTGGAGGAATGGAACACATACCTACATCCACTAACACATGCACACAACAGTCAATTGTTCATAACAATATGTAGTATACATAAACATCTCGAAAGTTATAATAATAATAATTCAATAACCATCCATCCACATATATGCAGTATTTCACCATGCATAACATCAAATGAGACAATCATCAAATGAGATAACATTCATATTCATAAAAAGGTACAAGCATAATTTAGTCATCTCTAGAATTCACATTACATTCATATTTACCCTATGCAGTAATAGTAAATAGTAACTACACAGCGGGGGTGTAACATTTGGCATCATCTTCTTGGTATGATTTGCATTCTTCTTTGGTAGTTGTGTACATTCTTTTTATTGTCATTTATTCCTACTCTTCTCACACCCTTCCTATAGCTCTCTTCAAAACCCTAGTCACCTCTCTTTTACTTATATGTTTTTCTTCTCATCCTACCTTAGAACATCTAGAAAATCCTTTTCACCACATCACACAACCATCTACCTACTCACATCTTTCATTTTTAACCAAATCGCCTCCAAAAATATTTTGAAACTCCTCGTGAAAAAACCCTTAAACTTCATGCAACCCTTTTTTTTTTACAAAGGAACACTAAATGGTTGTTGGAGAATGAAAAATTATAGCCAAGTTGAAAAATTATTGTCCAAGTAAAAATACATGCAACATAAGAAAATTATATTTTTACTTTTATTTGCCAAAACAATTTCTTAGAATTTGATTAGTGATAACATTGTCAAATTTTCCAATAGAACACAATAGTTCTTGCAACCCCTTGACATATACTTAATTAGCAATTATAGGATTTTCATTACAACTAAAAGACATTGTTAGACACTAGCACACTAAGAATTCATTGAAGCTTAATACAAAATAAGTTTGGCATCACAAACACCCAAAAACAACTACAAAACTGAACATAAACTATAGCAATACTTGAGAAGTAATTTTTTTGTTGTGCAAGATTGCTCGTGAGCTTGAATGCTCCAACATCAATATGTTATTATGTAAATATATTTCATAAGAGCCTATTAACTTTATAAGTTTAGATTAATGAATACTTTTAGTAACTCTCTATTTAAAATGTATTATGGTTGTTTCAATTAATATTGTGGATTTAAGGATTTAAGATTGGGTCTAAAATAACTCTAACTAGGGTGTGATATGGCCTAGATGGAAATACAAATGAAAAAAAGTATTCAAATGAGGAGCAAGGTTAGATCCAGTTCAACTTGAGACGAGTAAGCTTCTCTTGTACCTATGATCCTTGAAGAACTAAAGGAATAAATGAATGTGTTAAGAGCTCACAATGGTGCACAAAAATAACACTTTGTAAACATTCTTAACGAAATGGAAGACATGTGAAACCATAATACCATGCTAGATAAAATCCTTTATTCACAAGCATGGATAAAGAATTTCACTAGACTAGAATTATGGTAAAGCACCATTTCCCTATCCTTAACGAGATTCACATATTTTCTTCTTGTGAAACAATGTTATCTCTTAACACATTAATATATCCCTTCAGCTATGTAAGAATCAAATAAATTTATTTAGGGCACTCATATTATTTTGTTATGTAGTAAAATAAATGGAAAAATATGGTATCAAGGCTTGAGATTTTTTTGTGCGAATAGGTTCCCTTCTCAACATTTTTAAAACAAAGTCGCAAAACTTGAATTCTACTTAAAAAAAGTATGTAGAGTCGGGAAGACTAGGGGGTTGATCTAATCAACACCATGACATCTTGATGCACTAAAAATTGATTAAAGTGAATAAAATTAGATTTATTTCTCCATTTGAAACACATCTTTCCTATATTACTTTTATGTTTAGCATATATACTTACTTATATTTCTTATTTTTATGATTCTCGACATACTTTACTTAACTCTTACATTATCTCATATTCCATATTTACCGCTTTGATTTCCACTTATTTTTATCCACATAATTTTATAATATTATTTTATCCTTATGTCACATGATTTGTGATATTATATTTCTTATATTCCATGCTTGTTATGTTGACTACATACCATACTCACTATGCATAGTATGGTTATCTTTGTCATTGCTTCCTAATATTTATTTATCATATTTACAATTACAATCCTCATAATGCCCATGATTCCATTATGATTATCTTATAAAAATAAAAATAAAAAACTCAAGCCCTAAGACACGTTAAAGAATTTGATAAGAAATATAAACATCAATCCTTTTCCATCTTCACAAAAGTCATTTTTTACGGATCTTTGCCGACCATATTCCCATTTAAAGATACTCCTACAAAATATGTAATCTTTGTAAGGAAAAGTTTGTCTTTGGCTCTTACGAAAGGTCAAATGCTGATGTGAAAACATAACGCTTTCCTAATGACCCGTCTTTAGAATTTTGTGAAAAAATAATGGATTTGAAATTTTAATTTTAAAAATGATGGATACGCCTTCCCATCTCTAAGGGAGTAGGGTAACTTTGAGCGAGGGGTCTATGTCATCAGTGTCTGAGTCGGACAATTTTTTTTTGCCACATCTCTTGACCATTGAGTTGGCATCCCCCCATTTTTTTCTGGCGAAAATTGAGCACGTTTATCAATGTTTTCGGACCATTTTAGAAAACCACAAAAAAAGAGCCTAAAAAAGTCGTGGACCGATAGTGGGTCACTAAGTCATGTAATATTGGTATGCTGATGTGGCATTACATGCTTGGTCAGTTTGTGTATTTTTTGAATTAAAGTGATTTGCAGTTGGATATTAAGTGTAAATTTATTGGCACTTTTATTGCCCAAAAGTGGGTCCCAAGCTGTCCAAAATTGGGCCCCAGGCTGTCTAAAACTATACCCATGATAGATCCTATACCCACCATCGACTCTCTCCCTTACACTTTAAACAAATTTCAAGTGTTTTTTTTTTCTTCAATAGTAAAAACATAATACTTTACTATTAATATATGATATAGTGTCTAGGCGATAAATCACACGTTTTGACATCTTACACGTTTGATGTGACTAACAAATCTTGTAAGAGAAACCTCCTAAATCCTATTAATTATCCATCTTCTTCCCATCTTTATCAACTAATGACATATTAAGTTCATAGCACACAAGTCTAACATTAGGGACCACAAAAACCATATTTTTTGATACTTCAGAAAAGGAGAGGGAAAAAGTTTACTATTGCAAATTCAAAAGTTAAGTTGAATGCTTCCAAATATTGGATGTGAGTTAAAAAATGGAATTTTGAAATAACTATTTAAAAAAACAAATCATATAATGTTTTATATATATAAAACAAGAATAATATATAAATGAAAAGTGATTTTTTTTTCTTAAAGAGTGTGTAAAGACCTTATAGCTTCTTGAACGAACTCAATTGTTTCAATCATCTTCATTTTAAGTTTCAAATAAGAGAGTTGATCAATATAATTAAGGGGAAGGAGATTAAGAAAATTTATGTTCTCAAACTTTAGGGTTAAATAAGTAGTTGGGGAGTTGTCTATCAAAGTTACTAATATGTTTACATTTGTACTAGTGAAATTAGTATTTCTATGTTATTTTTCATTCAATCTTGTGTTTATTGTAGATTTGACTCACAACTCTATATCTATTGATATATCAACAAGTGACATACTCTTGTGTTAGATTTGACTCACAATTTCATACCTATTTATCTCTATTTCACACCATTTATCCTAATTCCGCAAAAAATATTTCACTTCAAAATCAACTCTTTGTCCCTTTAGATCATTTTTGAGAGATGTGGGATTAACTTGGGTCAACCCTAACGATCATAAAAACACCAAATTTAATTCATCAAGTTCAAAATTTGACTTTACCAATATCTTTTATTAGTTGTTATGAGTCATTATAACAAACATTTTGTGTGTCATATTGTTATGTCAAGGTATTTAAAGAAATACATTGTTTAATTAATTATATAAGGTGGATTGTGAGAGCACACTTCAATTCTAAACATTATTAAAGGAATCAAATCTAATCTTCACCATCTAGGCCACTTTCGCTTTTTATGAATATTGTCTTTGATCTTTCTCAATATCATTAATTTGGTCCACCAAGGGGTTTAAACTAGGATAATCCTTTCACCTATTGAGTTGGCAATATCCTCAATGGTATCTTTGGACACCACCTTAACAAATTCAAATATCTAGAAGTGAAGGTGAATAAATTCTTTGGCACACTTTCTATTAAATCAGTCTCATGTGAAAGATTATTTTTCAATTTTAGATTAGATTCATAATAGTTAGGGTTGACCTCCTAGGGCACATGATTGATTTGCATAATTTCTTGAGATATACAAATTATGAGGAGTATATCAACTAGAGATAGTTAATTTTTTCATAGTGGTAAATTAACCCATAATGGCATCAACACCATTTATACATTATAGATCTTAGAGCTTAATACACCTAATCATTTGTTAATTTTTGTAATTATTTCAAGTATTTATCCTAGCACTTATATCTAGGTTAATTATGTGTTGATTGAAACATTTATTTAATTTTCCTAGATAATTTTAAGTAAAAAATTATTTCCATTACATTTTTTGTGACCCTAACTTATTGAACACCCCCTAAGTTTTGGCCTTAGGGCTTTTAGATTTGAATTTTATAATTACATTATCATATTTTAGATCTCATTAGGGTTTAGATTCTATTTTTACTTACACTTCATAGCTATACCTTTCTTTAAGGTTTGTGACTTATTATGTTATCTATTTTGCACCTACCCTTCTCACCCTTATTTTTCCTCTAGGGTTTCATTTTTAGGTCTAATTTTATAATTGCTTCATTTTATATTAGATTTGGTTAGGGTTTGAATCCACTTTATTTTTCTCATTAAATTATCTTTATTAGGGTATGGGCTTACATTTCTTGATTTCTCTTTGATCTCACCCACCCACCCTTGGTTTGTGTTTCATTAATACATGTTAAAACATGGAATTTCATAATTAATTGTCTCTAGCCTATTTGCATGCCTTTATTATATATTTAGATATGTTTATATACTTTGTAGTATATGATCTTTCTATCATTCATCCTCGCTTTTTTTTAATGCAATGTTTGGGGAATGTCTTTTCTATGAAGCTTTTATTCCATCATCATGTAGTTTTTACTCCATAGAGTTAGTGAGTACCTTTTGTTTCCTCTTACATACACTTGCTTCACTTGTACATGAGTCTCATGTTGCTTCTAATTTTCCTATGGCTAGTGATAGTAATGTAAATGAACAAAGAAATATTTTACCTTCACAAACATGTCATTCCCATGATTCCCATCATGTGGTGATGTTTTAGCCCTAAAATCTCATGATAGCTCTCCCTCATATGCCTATCTCAATCCATTTTTTCTTAAGCATCCTATTGTTATGTGGGTGATAGATATACATGTTCATATTCACTTACATATGTTGATGATGCACCTTTTCCCATGCCTAGCAATACACTCGTTGATACGAGATTACCTATTTATGATGATTATCCCAATTACGACCTTTATGATTATTGTACTTCTATCACTAGTGTTGTGCCTATTCATGATACACCTCGTCCACCTTCACATAAGTTTTTTACCCCCATATAGCTCATGGTAATCCTTCTTCTCTATCTTATGATTCATGGTTTATTGATGATATGTGTAATGATGAGCATAATGACAATTTCATATCTTCTCATAATGAGGTTGACGACAGTTGGTTTATTGATGGTTTGATTTATGATGCACATTCTTCTAATGCACTTATCATAGAGTCACCAATATTGAAGATGAATTTTTCATGTAATATATCATTCTCATCTTTATATTATTTTGTTATACATGATTGTGGTACTTTGGTGCAAACATTTGGGAATACCTCAATTCATAAAGCTAAACAATTGTTTGGTTCATGTCATTATTATCATGCATTCTTCCATGATTATTCATGTGTTTTCATAGATTACTTTACTATTGGCCCTAGACCATCCTTTTTTCATGATTCTCATGCTTCCCCTTCTAGTGGCCCTTAATGGATCCCATGGATTTTTTTATGCATCATGATGATAATACACTTTTTTATGGAGACACTCTTTTGGTTCCTTTCTTTTGATGTATCTTTGAGTGATTGTAGATTACATTCTTATACACCTTCTATTGATAAATCTTATATATTAAAAATACAAGAGGATAATGTGTCACTAGTTGATGATACATCTTTCCCACTCTTACACATGACATGCATACGCATATGGATATGAGACACATTAAGAGTAATGTTTCTCCTTATGTGAACTACCTCATTAGCAAGATGGTTTTTCTACAAAAATACATTGCTTATGATATTACAAAATAGTGACAAGCTTATTAAAAAAAAGTATCCTATCAACAGTGATATTCACTTAAAATCCTTTTTGCATGGTGACATCTTAGCTTAACCTACACCCAAGTTAATTGTGCCACCAAGAATTTAGTTAAAGTATGATGCTAATTCTACACATTATAGCACTTACAGTACTTCCAAACTATATGCTTCCCTTATTTTCATGAGGATCAATTACTTACTAGATTGTTTCCAATAATCTTAAGTGGTCACACATTCATATGGTTTTATTCATTAGCACATGGTTCTATCACTTCCTTTGTGGACTTCGCTAGTTCTTTTATTATTATTATTTTGTTTAAATTGAATTGAAGACACATGTTATTAACTCATAAATTGCAAGAAAGAACAAAAAGATCCAAACAAAGATACATGTGGAGATTTCAAGAATTAGTTACTAGCATGAATTCTACCTTAGAAGGTGATTACCATGAAAAAATATTATGAATGACTTACTTCCACTCTTTAAAAGCCAAGCATATTACATGCCTCAACATTTATTTTCAAATTTGTGTGTCACAACATGTAAATGTGAGTATGCTTTATTCAACAATCCCCTTAAATTACATTAATGTCTTTCTAACACTTTTTGACATGTAGATAATGGGGGCAATAACGATAGACATAAAGACGATCATCATCCACAATTCAAACGAAACACATTTAGAGAACTCACTACATTTGAGGAGTTCACACATGGTATTGGAACACAATATTATTAATTTACCTCCAATTAAGCCAATGGATATGTCTAAGCTTACATCAAATAAGGTTAAATATTTTGGTACCTATAATTGTACACATGGACATTTTACAAACATATGTATCAAACACAAACATCAAATTCAAGATCTTATAGTTAAAAAGATAATACAAGTTAAGGATAATCATAGTGAATTGGGGGATGACTTCATTGGTTAGTTATCCTCTCTTACCCTTTTTACAACTCACTACATTATGAGTCTTTTCTTTTCTTTCTTGGATTGATTCTCTCATGTTTCTAGTTAGCATGCAAAGGACACAAATGCACTTTTATACAGGTGAACATGCATTGTATTGTTCATGTCACTTATTTCTTGTGTTTTGTATCATTTCTACTTTGACCTTTTTCTTATACTATGAATCTTGTGATCCCTCTTATTTATACATCCATTTACCTTGTGTCCTTACACTATGAACTCTTATTTTTACCATGCATTTTGTATACCTCCTATCATCATTCCACCTTTATATTATGCCTAATACTTTATTTCCCCACTTAGAACACATATTTCCTATATTAATTTATGTATAGCATTTATACTTGCTTATATTTCCTTCATTTTTATGACTCCCAAAATACTTTACTTTAACTCTTATATTTTCTCATATTCCATATTTACCACTTTGATTTCCACTTATTTTTAATCCACATAATTTTATAATATTAGTATATCTTTATGTCACATTATTTGTAATATTATATGTCTTCTATCTCTTACTTGTGATGTTAACCACATACCATGCTCACTATGCATATGATGATTATCTTTCTCATTGCTTCCTAATCTTTATTTATCATATTTATGATTACATGATCATGCTTACAATCCTCATCATGCATATGATTGTCTTATTAAAAATAAAAATAAAAAACTCAAGCCCTAAGAGACACATTAAGGAATTTGATAAGAAATATAAACATCAATTATTTTCCTCCTTCATAAAAGTCTAGTTTTATGTATCTTGGCCCTCCATATTCCCCTCTCCCACAAAATATAAGTAAAAGTTTTTCATTGGCTCTTGCAAAAGGTCAAATGCGAATACTTCCAAAAAGTCTTTTGAAAACATAATGCTTTCCTAAAAATGCTCTAGAATTTTTGTAAAAAAATAATGAATTTGCAATTATAAAATTGATGTATACAACTTGGCATCTCTACATTATAATGGAAACATAATGCTTCCTTATTAGTGTATGATATGTTTATTTTCCTTTTTCTTATGATTTCTTATGAATTCTTTTTACATATCTATTATTTCTTTTTTAACAAACTCCATGAACAAGAGAATTATCATTCTCAAGATCAAATTATTAATTTTCAACATTTCAATAAATTTAGTGTCGTTTCAAATGTTGTTAATATGAGTTTGAAAAAAATATATTCATAACTCATGTTCATATCATCCACATATCTCTTATATAAGTTCAATTTTATTGGAAAGGAATTGAGAGCCCTCTCTTCAAATCCCTATTTGAAGAGGGATAGCACCTTAGCATAAAGAGATCATATCAAAACTCACCATAATTCGTCATCCTCTATCTTTTTTATTCTTTAGAAATTCAAGAAAAATTAATTTAATCTTAATCAAATAATGGTGTCTTTTACTAAAGGCTTAACCATCTTAGCCAAATATATTGTCGATTCATAAGTAGAAGAATTTGTGGCATGTAAAATTAATCTCAATAAAATGCTTCATCTTGTAAGTAATTAACATCTCTCATATTAGACCTTTAGTAAATTATCCATACAAACTATTAAACTAAAAATATATTAGTTAAACGTTAATTAATTAATCTATTTTTAATTAAGAAAGAGGTGTTCTTTCTAAACTTTAACTTACAACATGATAAAGCAATTAAACATGATCATATTCTAAACTAAAGAATGCAAGAAGAGGATGAGGCTAATTATAGAAAGTAAATGCATGAAAGAAGTTAGAGTGGCGTAATCCTATTGCAATATGTGGCATTGTTATGCTCTCTATTCTAGTTAGTGTTAGTTGGATGTCATTATATGCACGATCTTGTCTTCTTTGGCATGGTCATGTTTGTATGATTGCAATCCCATCCATTGAATATGTATGTGTCTATTATGGCCATGGAATAATACACTATAAACTTGCAACCTATAACTAAAACAATAATGTTTTGTCTGGGATGAAGTGGTGTTGTGGGCATCTTTAGGTATTTGTGCTAGGGTGTACAAGCATCTAACTTCCCCTCCTACCTCGACTTAGTCTCTTAAATAGATTTGAAATTTTGGAGGCTAGACCTTGGAAAGAGTGTACAATGTTTAAGTGATCAAGTGTAGTATTAGTGTCGATTTGTATATGAAGTGCTTCTCGAGCATTTAATTTCTAATGTGACATGATTGTGTGTTGCTATGCTTTTGTCTATAGATGCCTATTGATGTTTCTTCTATTATTCTCTCTTGTGTGTTCATTCCCTTTAATTTCTTATTTAGTAAGCATAATTTAGCTATGTATGGTAGTTTGAGCACATAAAAACTACAATAAGTAAAAAATTGAACACTATTTATGAGACCATGCATGGTAGCATATGAGATACAAGAATGATAGGTGGTAAAATTTACTAGAATGCTTGGGTTTGAAGATAACTTGTGAAATGGAGTGCAAATTTTGGAATAGTTAGTGCAACAAATAGTCATAAACTAGGCATAGTTGTGCTTATTAAACAAGGTGCTTAGAGGCTAAAAGTGGGTGCTAAACAAGAGATAAAAGTGCAAAATATGCACTTTTTATCTCTATACAAACATGCAATTCTTATAAAGGTTAAAATTTTATATACAAACAAACTAAATCCCACAAATACATCAAGAGACTTTAACATTATTACATTACTTGTTGAACAAATGGGCCTAAAAACTTTCTAAAGTGGTTTGATGCATGCAAAATAATTTGCTTTTACTTCTTGCATTGTGTTCAAGCTTCTTATGAAAAGGGCGAGGCAACAAAATTGTATATGTGGCCACTCCCTATAAAACAAGATGTGTACAAAATAACTACAAATTAAAATACTTAACAATAAGATAGACTTAACAAATAATGCACATTAGAAAAATGATGAATAGTACACTTATATATTTAAAATATAAAAATATGATACATAGTTCACATAAAAGATAAGTGAAATGAAATCACACCCCCAAAAATCTCATACTACTATGCAGCAAGAACTACAGCTATACGTGACTTTTCATCACTTTTTGAAATCCATATTTGCTTTCTTGAGTTTAAATTTTTTCCATCTATTCAAGATGCATACAAAAAAATAACCAAATTATTATATACATTTTCTAAATGAATGAGACCTTTTCCACAATTTCAGCTCCCCTAGACTTGGCAAAGTATAGACCCATGTGATGAGTTACTTCCTGCATAAATGAGAAAAAGGTGTAAAAAAATCCACTAAAATGATAAGTTATTAATAACAAATAACAATTTTTAATGAGAATGAAACCATCATATTATCTCATTTCCCCATTTTCCCCATCAAGTAGGTCTCTGGACTTCCACAAATTGTTTGCAACTGTTTGATTAAGAGCCTATCATGCCAGAGTCCGTGGATTTTTATAATGCTTTTTACTTAATTTCCCTTAAGTTTAAGAGATATTGAGAGCATGTTTTTTAAGGAGCAATGTCTAAAGTTACAACATGATAAAATGTTCATCTTAAACGCCAAAAATGCAATTACTAAAAATTATCTTTATATCTGAAATGCATCTTCATTATGGACAGGGCATTCCAGCTAGTCTCTCAAAAATTTGCAATTTAATAGTTTTATAGAATTTTTAAATAAACTGAGAACTGGAATTGACAAAACATTACCATTCTAGCAAGCAGACTTATCAAATTCACGTTTATGAATCCTGTCTAAAACACTCAGCATAGATTCTAAGCTGTTTTTCCCTACTAATTTGACCTTCAGTGATTCCATGAATGTATAACTGGCAATTGCACCTCTTGATGCCACAGTTGGGGTCACAAGAATTATGGAAAATACAGAGAAGAAATAAATGAACACATATAGCAGATTTGATTCCAAACACTATTAGAAATCTTATCCTTACTATATTCACATTCCAAAAACAATAAATGTGGTCTTTGAAATTAGTTTGCATACCTGTGGATGAGGAAATGCACCAGCTATATTTTTGGCAATATGGAGAGGTAGATCATAAGTTGCACATCCTTGGGAGTATACTACAACTTCTTCCAAAGGGGGAATAAGACCACGGTTCCTTGCTGACAGAACAGTCACTACAAAGTCTAGCACACATATGTCAGTACATATGCCTGCTACCAATACCTGCATTGTCAAATACCACTTGTAATAATGACAACATAGATTTTGTATAATGGAAAAGCTTAAAATCTGTAGCAAGCGATAAACAATCAAAGAAAGGAAGAAGAGGTCAGATTCCTAAATTTCTTTTGATATTTGCATCTCATAAAAAGTAAAAAATATAACAATTTGGACTATCCTCCATTATCATTAGGTCATCAGTCAATGCATACCAATCTTGCTCTTGCAGTGTTTTTGATGACATTATCTATAATACCTATGCTTAGTCAAATTTCAGCCTAGCATCTCTTAGACATTACAGTGTAAGAAACTGATAGGAAAAATACCCAAGATCTCTTGTTCATGAACTAATATTGTTGACTTATTTAAAATTTATATTAAGTAAAACTGAAGTTAGAAAACAAAATGAACTTTCTTAATCGCAGAGTAGAAGTTCAGTGCAAAAATTAAACCAGAGCATTTCAAAACTTACCACTTGAATATCATTGGCTCTCACCCAATCAACAAATGTATTGGAGCCATCCTTTTGTATGCTACCAATAAACCCATTGATACAGTCCTTACGTTTAATGACTACATTTGGGTCATCCTCCAACCATTCAAGGGCTGTCAAGCGTTAAAAATAAAAATGTAAATTAAATTGCTGAATTCATACCAATTATCTCAGGAAGCTAAAGACAAGATCCATTGGGTCTCCAAGGATTAGCTGAATAAATAAGATAGATGGTTCTTAGCTAAGACTAAAATGCCATAAGAATCTACACAACATAAAAAGATCCATTTGTGATCATAACTGATCAATCCAAGATGCTGAAACAATACATCAAATGTTGTCATATGACTTTATTTTTCACAGAACTCATCCAAAAATGTATTTAGATTATGCAAATAAATCAAAGCAGCCAACGGAAACAAAAAGATTCCTAACCAATGAAAATGTTGAAGAGTAACAGAAGTAAAATCAAATAGTAATAGAGGCTTCTCTTTCCAGAGGAAAAGAAACACACAAAATTAACTAAATAAAGCAATACCTGGAACAAGGTTTTCTTCACCAGTTCCTACTATGCAATGAGGAGGATAAGGAGGCTCTGGCTTATCCGGATAATGTGTGTCGAGAAATGCCAGCATTGGCCATTTTCGAGCACTAAACTCCCTGGCCAACCTTGTGCTCTCCTCCACCATAACATTTATCTGTTGATTGGGGACTTGAGGAGCCTGCAGAAGAGGATCATATTAAGTTTTCTTCCCTAATACTATTAATTTTGCATCAGAATTGAGACAACATATAATGCAATGGTTAGCATCATAATTTTTTAATGCATAACTAAAATCAATTTATATGGAACCACTACAGTTGCTTGCAAATTGGTAATTTGAAAATGCTGCTAAATTCATCAATTTCAATAACTCAGGAAAGAACTTAATTTTTAAGTCCTTCCATGTCAACTCTGTGAAGGGATAAAACTAATCAGTTGACAAAACTTTCAGAAAAGCATCATACAAAGACGTGGTACACTTTAGCACATGACAGATTATATTCGGGCCTTGAAAAATTCCAGTAATCCAACTTGGGAGACTCGCCCCACATTAATAAGACATTAACACCCAAAATCAACCGGGATTTTTTTTAAGCTGGCAAACAGACCTCTGCCCCTCACTTTAACATCTAAAATTCTGCTTTGAAACACCCACAAGAGATAAAATAGGATTTGCAGCATGGAGGACTCTTTAGTTTCTTTAGTGATTTTGATTGAGTTTTGACGAATTCAAATTACCCTTTTCCTTCTGAATTCTTGCCTACCTTTTTGGAGAGACCAAGTCTGAGCCCAAAATGGATCTGCCAAGTCGAAGCTCAGTTGTGATCTCAATATTATGCCACCAGTAATGTTCATAAATGAATATACCCGTTAAACCCATCAGAAACTAAAAAAATCAAGACACAGATCCAGGGTATTATTTATGGGATTTCTTTACCAATCAATTAAATTTTGAACAAATCTTTAAAAAGAATTTAGCAATCAACAGAACTGTTTTTTTGAAAGCGCATTCTCCAGGTTCTTATTTGTAAATAGGATGCATGCATATTATTACATTTCCAGATAACATAAATTCACTGATAAAAAATCCTATGTTTCTTTCTCATCTTACATTTCTTATGGCTTAAGCCAGGAAATTTGACCAACCATTTTATAAGCGTATTAGAGTTTCCACCCCTTAATTTCCCCTCAACGAAGCCAATTCTAGCGATCTGGCCACCCAATCCCCTACCAACGCCACCCACATCACATTTAACTATCCCAAGGTACTGCTATCCTAAAACCATGTTCAAACCTAGAAGCCCAAAATATCAAATTTGAACGGTAGAAGAAATCAAATACCAGATTCCCACAGCCAATAGTGCAGAAGCCATTGACAAGGTCCACCAACACCAAACCAGTCTTCTTCTCCGAGGAAAGAAGCAAATGGCCCTTCTTGAGGGGCAGATTATCCTGCAACTGTTCCAAAAGATCGATACCCATTAAATTGCCTATTCTTTTGTTGTTTGCAGAGCCCAGTCAGTGAACAGGAAGCACACAAAAGGCAGATTTTGTATCCTCACAGAATCTCAGCCAATTTCTGGCTTTCTTCAATGGTAGTTCTTTTTTGTATCATTTGACTGCTAAATTGTCTGTATATTTCGTCAATATAATACGGAAGCTTCCAAGCAAGTGGGATCATTCCTTAAATATAATAAGGAAACTTCCAAGCTAGTGGGATTATTCTGTAAATACATAATGCAAAGCTTCCAAGTAGTCATTTTTGTATGGATATGCATATATGTGCATGGGCGCCTAAATCCGGGAGTTGTTTCTGCTCGGGTTTCTTGTTCATCGGTGCGGGAGAGAAGATATTTATAGTGCACTTTAATTTTGGAGGTTCCTAAGAGACATGAGGGCCATTTTAAGGTTTAAATTTCTCATCCGATCTTACTGTTTTTTTATTGAAAATATGCAAATTACAAAGAGATTGCAGTATTAAACTGCAGAAAGTCATCCGATCTTACTTGTCAAGCAACTTTTTATGATAGGTCTTTATTTGATGTTGTTCTTCAAAGGTATATTTTACAGTAAATAAAATTATATATCAAATAATTTTATATAAATTTTAAAGGTTTGTTTAATTTTTTTTCTTTTATATGAATAGTCTTTTTAAAATTATAATAATATTTTACAAGAAAAGTGTCTAAATACAATCATATAATTATCAAATTTAAGTCTTGTGAACGATCGCAACATCTTCAATTGACATAATGAACTCTTACTATCTTGTATGATGTATAATCTTTTAATATAAATGTACTTATTAAAACAATTTTATATTTGCTCACATGTGTTGTTGATTATTGAAATGTGTTGCATGTTTGTTAGGTGTTACAAGAACATAATGTATTAGATTTGATACTATAAATTGTTATGCTCATCGAGGATGCATCTCTTGCCCAAAATGGCCTTATCCCCTATAGGGATGTTTTGAGGATATGGGGATGGGTAGGAAATGTACCTACCTTGTCTCCCATTTTAAAAAATAAAAATGGAAATGTCCCGAAGATGGCTAGGGATGTCTCTTAATGTACTAAGACACATTTTAGTTACTTAAAAAAAAACACTTACAACCTTTCAATGTATGTTTGGTTTATGACATTCCTATCTAAGATTTACCAAAAAATATGAAAGTAGTGTGTGTCATGAAGGTTTATGTGGGTTTGAAGGTCTTGAATTGGGAAACCCCTTGATCTCACTTGGGCCATTGCCCCCAAACACCTACCAAACTATAAGTATGACCAAGTAATAGACCAATGATTATCATGATCACAAAATCTATAAAATATATACATATCTTATTCAAGGTCTCCACATCTTAACATTTGAAGTCACACTCAAGGATTATCTTGTTTCATACATTGGACAATATGTTTAGTATATACAAGGATTTTTATAGGTAAAGTTGGCATGCTACATTCATTATACTATTGAATATTAGTTAATTCATAGTTGGAAGGAAATGACACGTTCATAATGCCAAAATGTATCAACCATGTCGTCCATAGAAAACTGATACAATAATCTCATCTATTGGTATCCCAATTGAAGTCAAACTAAAACTTTTACTTGATTGTTCCTCTTTTTTAATGAGTTTGAAAATAAAACATGTAGTCTTGATGGCTTCAAGAGAACTATAATAATGAATCTCTCACCTAAATATACACACCACTCATCATAATTCCTATTCAATTACCATGTATATATATAGGATATTTGAATAGGAATTATGATGGTATATATCATCATAATTCCCATTCAATTTACCCATTCTTACAAAGTTTCCACAATGTCTATGATGAATGCTTGATCAATGATATCATATGCATATTTAAAATTTCCTTATATTTAAAAAAAAAAATCACTTTTAGGGGAGCCAACAACTTGAGAGCTAGAAGTGTTAATAGTCAAGTGATCTTGTGGGAATTCCTCCACCATGTAGCTACCTCTTACATAGAGACAGTGGACAATCAAAAGGCGCTAAGATGTAATTTAGAGAATTAAAATGGTATAGTAAACCCTATAAGGAGTAAGAAGCAATGTCAAGTAGAGAAAAAAGAGGAATGCCCCCCTAGAGATTTATCATATTAAATTTTGATGGGGTTTCACAAGGAAATCCTAAAAGTGTCAAGGTTGGGGTTGTCCTTCACAAGAATGGGATTTTTTTATCCATGGTGACTTATTATTTCTAGGACACTTGAGACTAATAATGAGGCTAAATGGGAAGGTATTGTAGCATGGATGGTATTAGCCTCTTATAACAACGTGTAGCAACTTGCTATGGAAGTGGATACATTTATTGTTATCAATGCACTAAAAAGGCTCTTGCCCCAATTGGGAGTTTGGAATATCTTTATAGGAAGCTATCTCCATTTGTTATCAATTTAAGGAATTTATTTTCTCTCATTATTGTAGGTATGCTAATTTAGTGGTAAGATTATTTGGTGAACTGCAAGATTAACCAAGTTGAAATCATTTCCCTATAAGGTGGTCATCCTACCTCTTGGGATGACATTTGTAAATATTCAAATTTTGAACATCCTTAATTTCTTCTAATTTAGGGACACTTCCATTCATATGTCAAAATATCAATGGATTTAACTAATAAGGTTATTTATGAAGAAAGGTGGTGATTGTTGTTATATTTTTTTGATCATGTGATTTAAACTAATATACTTAATTTGTAGGTCATAACCCATAAGAGGATAGTTTATTTCAAACATGTGGTGGGTTTTTTTATATTATGGGCTTAATGCTTGTTATTTCTTTAGCACTTACTACTAGTTTGGGTGTTCTAGCTAAGGGAAATTTGGTGGTTTTGCATGGCCAATCACATGTTTCTTTAAATCTTAGAGTTTTTTGAGAAACGATAATGTATCAAATCAAAGGTTAAATTTTATTTTCAGTTGGAATAATCAAGAAACTTTAGATTTTGTGGAGAAGATTTAAGGAGAGCAAGGTATAGGCAACACAAGTCCTCCACAATTACAAAGCCTCCATTTGTGGGGACTTCATTGTAAAATTGGTAGTGGTAGTAACTAACACAAAGTAGTGATTATAGGTCCTTTGTCTATTTTTCCTTATTCATTTCAACATCTTGGTTACTTTGTCTATAAATGAGGTAAAAGTGGCAAAGGAGAATGCAAACAAAGTTATCAAGGTATAGGAATTCTTAGATTAAAAGGTGGTAGTCCCTATTAGGTAAGATGAGTTTCTAGATGCAAATATTATATTTTAAAAGCTATTGCTACTTAGGCCCTTTTTGTGATGCTATGGTTAAAGTATTAAAAGGCCACTTGTTCACCCATAAAATGGGTTACATTGACATATCTAAATATTATGCTTGATCCTAGTGTTCTTTGTTAGTAAGATTCATAGAGCACAAAGGATTTGGGAGTTCTTTCACGGCATTCAATTCCCCTCCTTTAATGCATCAATGCAAGTGCCTCATGTGCATATAGGCATGCAAGCTAATTCAACTCAAATAGAAGAAGTGGTTGGTCAATGGATGAATTGGTGGGGTGTTTGTTGAAAACCCCTAAGGTCCTTTGTCATTTGTTACCTATGTCAATGTGGATGTGTCTTTTGGGGCCTAGTTTATTTTTTCACTTGCCCTCTCTTTTCCCTTCAAATATAAAATTTAACATATATGTGCATCTTGTTAGTTGATATTTTGGTTACGGTTTGTATTCCTATAGTCATATAAAGTATTGTAGTTGTAAGTGTGGAAAATGTAAACTAAATACAATTAAATACACCTCTTAATGAAACATTGTATCAAGATTAATCAACAATTAAACTAATTTAAAACAGAGAAAATCCTGAAAGTGTCCCATTGTCTCCTATCTCCAAAGATTTATCAAATTACATAAGCTTTTAGATTTGTAAGCACCGTAACTATTTAAAATACCTATCTAGAGAATGGAATGGATGCTAAATGTTGTGATGTGATGATTTCTAATGAATTCTAGATGATATGAAGCTACTGTAAATCAAGCCTGATGGATGAAAGCTACAGTAAAAAGAAACTATGCTACCGTGATATGAAATCTATTGATGCCATGATGCTATGATGATACTAAAAATGCTAATGCTAAATGATTGCTTGGTTGCTTGAGTACTAATTCCTGCACAGTAAGTTTGCATAAAGGATGATGATTCTCGGATGATTTTGATGCTTCAGAAGGCTGTATATATAGATTTTCGGCAGCACATTTACACGGGGATAACACAACAGAGGCTGAGATTCAATCTAGAGATTTGAATGGTATGAGATGAGAAGGTGGAGCTGATCATGGAGGATTGTTCCTCCCCATGAAAACACCAGGCAAGATGAGAGGAAAGATTTGAGGCAGAAGATTGAGAGGATTTCCTGCAGGTTTGTCCCCGAGGCTCTTCCCGTGAATGACAGTTGCATTAATTAGATTTAAAAAATTTAATTTTATTGGTGAGTGAATAGAGGGATTTGATTTATGCATTTATTTAAATATTTTTGGTTTATTTAAATTCAGCAAAAGAGGAATAAATAATTTAATAAAACAAACTATAAAAGTTGTTTATTAAATTAAAATAGAAAGAATATGATAATTAAATTAAAGATTTTAGGATATCTTTATTTAATTAAGAAGAAATGTGATAAGATAATTAAATAATGCCAACTATTGAAGTTGTATATTTATTTTAAGATAGAATTTAATGGATAAAGTATAAAAGAAATAATAATGATAATAATTAAATAAAACAAAGTATTTAATTTTGTTTATTTAATTAAGAGGAAAATATGATAAGATAGAAGAACTAATAGTGAACTTAATATAAATAAATATTTCTATTTATTTACTAAGTAGATGAATTTAAGATTAATTAATCAAATAAGTCGTATTTAATTAATTAGATTCTCCAGACCATTTTTAGGTGTCTACATTTTGCCCCTCTTTGAAGTGATGTGTTTACGCATTGCTTTCAAAGAAAATTTTGTGCTACTGCTGCTAGTATTGACAAGAAATTTTTTTCAGAATGCCCCAGACATGATTTTCAGGTGATTGATGAATGTATGTAAATTATTTTTTAATTTTTTTTATTTTTTGGAATTTTTCAATATTTTTATGATTTTCTGATGAGTAACATAGATTCGATGAAGATTCGATGATGAAATAGTATTTATCTCCCGATAATTGATGTAGAAAGTTGTTTTGAATGAGTTTCAATTAATCTCCCCTCTAAAAAAGTAAATCAATGTAATAAAAACCCCTTTTTGAAATAACCTATAAAAGGTTAAAAAGGTCTTTTTCAAAATCATTTGTAGATTGTGACTTTTGAAAATTTGAGAGAGAGATTTTGTGCTACGTGGAGCAAGATGTCGATTCCCTTTCACACTCACCGTTTTGATTGTGGTTGACGTCATCAGTGGACGGCCGCGTTTGGACCTCCGGTATGTCTATTTTTTTTGGTTTGCATGCATTTTTCTTTCTTTTAATGTATTTTCAGCTTTTTACAAAAGAAACCTATTTTAGTGCTTCAACATTCTGTTGTAGCACGTCTTGACTCCGTTGTAGCACATCTAGGGTCTGTGTTAGCGCTTTTTCTCTTTTAGCGCTTTAAGAGTTTGTTTTAGCGCGTCTAGGGTGTAGGTTGTTGCATTTCAAATTTTAGCGCTTAGGTTAGCCGTTGTAGTGCTTCTCTAAAGTAGATTAGCGCGTTAAGAGTTTTAGCACTTAGGATAGATTTTGTAGTGCTTTTAAGGTCTGTTTTAGCGCGTTTCAAGTTTTAGCACTTTTCTGGAAAACATTAGTGCTTTGACCCGATAAAATGGCGCTTTTGCTAAATGGGGCTTTGTTTGAATGGAATAGCGCTTTTATCTAATGAAATGGTGCATTCCTCTGTTTTAGCGTGATTTTTCGATCTCATAATAGGTGAGGTTCGATGTTATGTTGTGATGATAATTACCCTCATGATAGGTGAGGAATAATTAGAATTGATGTACCTCATGATAAGTGAGGTTGATTTTGATGTGTTGATGATGACCTCATGATAGGTGAGGTTGATTTGATGCATTGATGATGACCTCATGATAGGTGAGGTTGACTTGATGTGTGCTCATGAGATTTGATTAGAATTCTCACCAAGAGCTGACTTGATTTGATATGGTATCTTGATGTTATTTGATGATTGATATGAATTTATTGACCTTGATTTTTGTTGTGCTAATAGGAGTGATTAGGGAACCTCCAAATTCAAGAGCATTTCCCTTGGACATTTGATCTCATTCCTAGGCTGGCACAGCCTAAGATGGCTATCATCACATGTTGTGGATTGTCTCCTCTTCTTTACATGCCCCATATTAGGATTAATTGAGGTTTGTTGATAGCTCTAGCTGAGAAGTGGCATAGTGAGCACAACACCTTTCACCTTCCCACTGGAGAGATGACAGTCACCCCAGAGGATGTTTGGCAGATCCTTCAGCTTCTGATTGTTGGAGATGTTGCCATATATGATTTGAGAGAGCAAGGTGGGACTGATGCTCTTCGTAGAGTGTTCCAGGATGATCGTATTGCAGGAGAGTGGATACCATGGTGTGATATGGTTGATGCATATGCCACTTTGCCGACAGTACTTGCTGGTTTCATTGGCGGATTCCTTAGTCCCAATCGCAGGTCTAAGGGATTTTCAGTTAGTTGGGGTCGAGTTCTGGAGAACATGGTTGTTCATGGCACCCGTTTCGCTTGGGACATGTGTTTGCTTGCCTAGTCATATCATGATTTACATTCAGTTGTGTATCTCAGTGGTCGGAGTTTATCAGTCGACATTACTTTGCTTCAGGTATGGGCATGGGAGCACATAGCTATCACACATCCAGTTCCAATTGGACAAAGGCCACTTAGGAGACCTTATGTATTCCAATATTCTGGCAAGTTTACCCAGTCTAAACTAGGTAAGTTAGAGTATTGGAGGAGAGTGATTTATGATATAGAGTTTGTGACATGGCATCCCTACTTGGATTGTGATCACTGGGATGATGATGATGTTTAGCTACCATTTCTTTGTCAGTCGATGATTTTGATTGGTTGTGGTCGTTGAGTTTTAGAGAGATTCTTAATCAGACGCGTCCACAGACAGTATGGGATGGTATAGGGTATGCCCTAGGGTGTCGCTCACTATGCTCGTCGGTAGTCGGATATAGCAGATTAGGGGCCTTGTTTGTCATATGCTGTAGCAGTTTAGCAGTTTCAGGCTTTACAGCCCTTTGTGTGGGATATTCGGCCACATATTGTTGAGGCTCCTCTTATAGCTGACTATGCTAAGTATTTTTCTTTGCATCCATTTCCATGCCTGACTATTCCAGATGAGCCTAGCCCATTACGTGTTGAGGAGGATGTTCATGTCGCTCGTGATCATAGACAGAGGAGAGAGAATGTTGATGTGGTTGGTGAGGTAGCAGTCGAGCCTGAGGTTGATGTGGGGGTAGAGGAGGATATTGAGGCAAAGGATGTGGATGTTGGTGGTGATGAGGATGTTGGTGGTGAGAGTAGCGGAGAGGAGAGCAGTGGAGATGAGGGATTCGATAGTGGAGAGACTACAGTTGGATCAAGCCCTGCCTTAGATTTTCCTGGTGAGACTGTGCCTCGTAAGAGGAAAGCTGTGGGAGATGTTTCAGTGTGGCTACGGCTAGCAAATCTTTAGGTGCAGTTAGAGACTGTTCAGGAGCAGCTTCTCCAAACTCATGGTTTATTAGAGCAGACATAGGCTTAGATGCAGTCACAAGTTGAGTTACATACAAAGACTCTTTCGGATGTGCAGGCTCAGTTAGTCACAGCTCAGTCACAGATTGCAGCATTGACATCTGAGAGGGATGTGGCAAGACAGTCAGCCGGGACAAACCAGGCTCAGATTAGCTCATTGATAGTTGAGAGAGATGCAGCTAGGTAGACAGCAGGGACAACTCAGGCTCAGGTTACCTTATTGACAGCTGAGAGAGATGCGATCAGGTTTACAGCAAAGGGTGCTCAGGCTTCAGCTGATAGATTACAGAGACTAGCAGATGGTACCTCCTTGGCAGATTACATGTGAGAGGTTGCTCACATTGGTGAGGAGATTGAGTTTTATAGAGCGAGGTATTATGATGCAGTGCCCTTTGAGCAGAGAGTGAGCTATGTGAGGTCCCGTTCTAGTAGGTCACAATCTAGGACTATCACTATAGGTGTTATTCAACCGTTACCTAGAGATCCCAAGGATCTCGGTCCCTCTGGCGGTAGGGGTCTTGATCCTACTATGCCTACACCATCTAGAGGCAGCAGCACATGATTATGTCTGTGATGTACTTTGATTGATGTACAACCATTATTGATGTTTTATCTCTCTTCTTTTTAGACATCATTGTATACTTGACATTGTGATTATGATATATATGATCTATGCAGTAGATTCTATGGTCTATTATATGTTTTATTTGGTTTTTCGATGGATGCATTTTGTTTTGATGTTTATATGCTATGGGATGGTTTAAATGTTATGCTTTGATTTGATATTGTTCTACCTATGATGCAACTAATGGTAATGTATGGATGCATCGTATATGGATAAATGATTTATGATGTACATAGATTTATGATGTGTATGGATTTATGATGTATATGGATTTATGATGTATATGGATTTATGATGTGTGTAGATTATATACTATATGTGATGCAAGTGTTACTTAGTGGATGAAAATGTGGAATGATACATGTGTAATAAATTAATGGAATTTATTATCAAATGGATGGATTATATGTGAATATTTGATACAACAAAAGGATGAATGTGATGATTGTGATGTATTTTAAGTATAATTGAATGATATATGTATGTTGAAATGAGTGAATGATGAAATGATGATTCAAATGTTTTGAATATATGCAAATGATTATGATGATGCAACCTATATGATTATGATGTTGTCAAGTATACTTAGTCTTGTATAAAAAAAGATAATTTATTTGAGGAATGATTCACCAGTTTATTATGTAACAAATACTTTGCAGATATGTCACTATTATGGATGCAATCTACTTTTATTATGCAAATCTATATGTTGGTATAGGCATTTTAACAATACTTTTGTACTTTTTTATCATCATTGAGCTTTAAAATGTTGAAAGTGAGTACAAGCATCAATGGTATAATATAAATCGATGATGACCTAAGTACTACTTTCATGATTTTTGATATTGCAAGCGAACACAAGCATCGAGGTATAATTAAACTGATATGACTTGAGCATTTCTTGCGTAAAAAAAACAAGAATAAACCACTATCCTATGTGAATTGGAATGTCATCCATGATACTTTTGTAGATCATTTCCCGTGACAATTCACACAGTAATTATGATTTATTCACAAACAGTAGACAAAGAAAAATACCATTTCTTCTTCCTAGCTTCTCTAGTTCAATACATCATTGAGTTGCTCCAAAGAAATGATAACATTGATCAAAAGTACAACATATCTTTCATTTGCTTATAGTATTCAATCATTTATTCAAATTAGATCATCCATCCTGATTTTGTGATATTTTTGTGTTTTTCGAGATTTAGGATCAAACTAAACTAAAGACCTATCTAGGGGCCTCGGGCGCTGAGCAAATATTAGCCTTGCCTATGTTATACACACAGAGACCACATAGTTCGACTGGCACCGACTCATGTTTTTGGATTTTCTGAGACTGACTTTTTGACCTTTTTTTTATTTTTCGATATGATATGGAAGTCCAATGTGTTTCTGATGGTGATTGATGATTCATGTTGGGTTGTGCTTTTTATCACTCTTTTTGTTGCTTTTGTCCATTTTATGAAGCTCAAGATTTATTGCCCCTATTGAGGTTGTGATGTTGCCCCCAAGCCAGGGTGAGACATGACCATGTGATATGATATGATAATGGATGCAAAATGTTGGTGGAAGTAACGACCATGACATGTGTCCAAATAGACAGGAGAGTTGGTTTTTAAATCCCACATAGCGCCTATTTCTAGGTTTTCACTATATGTTTTTATTGCACCTTTTCATTTTTTTAAGATTTGTTGTATTTTTCTATCTTTTTTGATTTTTTTGTATTTTTCTGTCACCAGGATGCCTGTTTGCTAGGTTTTCATCAAGGTAACCATTTCTAGAAACTAATTCATGCACTAAGTGATTCAGGTATATAATTTCCTGAGATGGATATTGTTGATAGGTTCATCAAACAGATCCCCTTCAGGTGTAGACAATTGATATGCTCCTAAGCCATACACTGATATGATAACAAAGGGACCTAACTAGTTAGGTTCAAATTTCCCTTTCTTTTCTCTATCTTGCTGATTTTTAGGGTTTTCCTTTAGGACCAAGTCACCAACTTGAAAAATTCTAGGTTTTACCCTATGATTGTAACTTCTTGACATTCTTTGTTGGTAGGCTTTCAAATGATTTACTACTTGTTGACGGCTTTCTTATAGTAATTCCAGCTCCTATAGCCTTGAAATTCAGTAATCTTCATTTGCTATGAGACCTTTTAGTGATACACGAAGTGATGGTATTTCTATCTCAATTAGTAGAATGGCCTCTTATCCATACACCAAGGCGTATGGTGTAGCTCCTATTGGTGTTCTGATGTTGGTTTTGTAAGCCCATAATGTAGGATTTAACTGAACATGCCAATCATGTCCACCATCGTCTACCATCTTCTTTAGTATTTTCAGGATTGTCTTGTTTGAGGCTTCTGCTTGTCTGTTTCCCTATGGATAGTATGGTGTTGAAAAATGATGTTGAATATGGAATTGTTCACATAATTCCTAGACATCCTAATTTTTAAAAGGCCTTCCATTGTCTGAAATAATGGATTGAGGTACCCCATATCGACAGATGAGATAGTTGAGTATAAAAGATGAAATTTGTTTTCCAATGACAGTTGTCAATGGTATTGCTTCTATCCATTTTGTGAAATACTTTGTTGTTGTGATGATGAACTTGTGGCCATTTGATGAAGAAGGATGTATTTTCCCCACTAGGTCCAGTCCCCATTGAAAAAAGGGCCATGTGGATGTGAATGGTTGTAATTCTTGTGCCGGCCCATGAATTAGATTACCATGAATCTGACATTTTTGACATCTTTAACATATTGATATGCTTCCTTCTCCATATTCGTCCAGTAATACCCTAAACAGAGGAGTTTCTTAGCTAGGGTTAGCCCACTTGAATGAGTCCCACAAATACCTTCATGGACCTCTCGTAAGGATGTTTCAGATTCGTGATGCTCCAGACACCAGAGAAGAGTACCATCTAAACCTCGACGGTAAAGGATGTCAGCGATTAATGTATGTCTTGCTGATTGACGGATAAAGTTACGTTTTTGGTTTCTAGAGAGGTCAAGAGGAAGAATGTTGTCTTTGAGGTAAGTATAGATCTCTCCATATTGTGAGGGTTGAATGTTGGGTATGTGGCATATGGTCTATGAATCAGGGTTATCATATGCAGGACTAGATACTTGTTCAACCATAAAATCATATCGACCTTTCTTTTCTGATAATTGCAAAAGGGATGCAATTGTTGCCATGGCATCTGCAACTTTGTTTTCTGCCCGTGGTATTTGCTCGAACTTGATATCCATGAAGTATTTCTTTAGATCATCTATCATTTTCTTATAAGGAATGAGCTTCTCATCTTTTGTTTGATACTCGTTATTTACTTGATAAATGACAAGTTGTGAGTCCCCATACACTTGCATTTCTGTGATTTTCCATTCAATAGCTATTTTGATGCCTATAATCAATGCTTCATATTCAACTATATTGTTTGTGCATGGAAACATTAACCGATAAGATCTAGGAATAGTGTGTCCTTGAGGTGTGACAAATAGAATTCCTACCCCCGCTCCTCTTTGTGTATATGATCTGTCAAAGTACAGTCTCCATTTTTGAGTTGTAATATTCATGATGTCAGCATCTGGAAATTCAATGTGCATTGGATGATGATCTTGTAATGGAGCTTCAACTAGTTGATTTGCTATTACCTATCCTTTGATTTCTCTCCTATCAACATATTGGATATCAAACTCACTCAATATCATGACCCATTTTGCAAGTCTTCCTGTTAGTGCAGCTTTACTGAGTAAGTATTTTAATGGGTCTATTTTTGCTATGAGCCTAACTGTGTGAGTCAACATGTAGTGTCACAACTGCTGAGTTGCAAATACTACTGCTAAACAAGCTTTTACTATGAATGTATAGTTTATTTCATATCCATTGAGAGTCCTGCTTATGTAGTAAACTGCTTGTTCTTTTCCTTCAGAATCCTCTTGTGCTAATAAAGCTCCTAAAGATATTTTAGTTGTTGCAATATATAGTAATAGTGGTCTTTCTGCTATGGGTGGCATGAGTATCGAAGGTGTCACCAAATATTGCTTTATCTAGTCAAAAGTTGTTTCACAATTATGATCCCATTTGAATGAAACATTTTTATGAAGTAGATGATTAAATGGATGACTCTTATCTGCTAGCTGGGAGATAAATCTCTTGATGGATTGTAACCTGCCTTGTAGGGACCTTAATTGACTGATTTTTTTAGGCAGTGGCATCTCCATGATTTCCTTAACTTTAGCTGGATCCACTTCAATACCCTTTTATGAAACTATGTAACCAAGAAGTTTTGTTGAAGTCACCCCAAAGATACACTTCTTTGGATTCAATCTTACATTGATTTTTTCTAGTCTAGTGAAGATCTTATCAAGTATTTCTAGATGTCCTTCCCTAGTGTGTGATTTTGCTAAGATGTCATCCACATAATGTTCCATGAAAGTATGCATCATATCATGAAAAATTGTGGTCATTGCTCGCTGATATGTTGCACCTGCATTTTTCAATCCAAAAGGCATGACATTCCAGCAAAATGTTCCCCAAGGGCAAGTGAATACCGTCTTTTCTTGATCCTCAGGTGCTATTTTGATTTGATTGTATCCTGAGAAGCCATCCATTATAG
This sequence comes from Sequoia sempervirens, assembly GCA_007258455.2. Taxonomy (NCBI): domain Eukaryota; kingdom Viridiplantae; phylum Streptophyta; class Pinopsida; order Cupressales; family Cupressaceae; genus Sequoia; species Sequoia sempervirens. The sequence continues at coordinate 97,229 of VDFB02206387.1, forward strand.
ACAACATGACATGTCATGTCGTTAGATCAACAATTATGTCAATGTTGGGCAAAGGAAAATCATCCTTTGGGCATGCCTTGTTTAAATCTCTAAAATCTGTGCATATTTTGATGCTATGATCAGGTTTGGATACTGGCACAATTTTTGAGATCCATTCTACATAATCTATGGATTTGATAAAGCATGCATCTAATAATTTTTTTAGTTTAGCTTTAACCAAAAGGGAAATGTTGGGGTGCATCTTTCTCAATGTTTGCTTGACTGGTTTGATTCCCTTTGGTAGTGATAAATGATGTATTAGAAGTTGTGGATCCAATCTTGGCATGTCTGAATAAGACCATGCAAAATTTATTTGTTGTTGCTCAAAGAATCTAGTGAATGTCGGCTTTTCCTGTTCTGTCATGGATGCTGCTAGATGTAAGATCCTTGCTTTTTCAGATGTTCCCAAATTTATAGACTGTGTTGGCTCTACCAGTACTGATGATCTGTCATGGTAGTGTTTTGGGAGAGTGTTAAATATTTCATCCTTCAGTGCCTCAGAAAGGTTTTTTCTGTTGGATACATTTTTTATTTTTCTCTTTTCAAAATCTAATGTTGCCTTAGAGAGGTTTTCATCATTAGATTTATTTGTCCTGTTATCATTTTTGCAACTGAAAGATTTGGCACCCTCCTGATGTAAAGTATCGATATGAGTGTTATGGATAGTACTTGTATCAGTTTTTTCACAACATAGATAATTTATGATGGTGTCATCATTTGAAAAGACTGGTATAAGACTAGGTTCGATGGGTTCCCAGTCAATAAGTTTGGGGTGTATTAATGGTAACAAGTCATCAAATTGAACAAGGTCAACTGTTGTAAGTGTCATGACAGCTAGGTGGTCAAATTTATTTGTAGGATGTTCAAGGTTTATGACGGTACTCACCTCCAAGTTTTCTGACTCACTCGATGTCTGATTGTCCTCACTTGAGTCATCAATATTTGTTGATCCCATAACAAATGTTCTAATTCCTGAACCTTGTCCCTCCTCTCGTAAGGGTGTATATGTTTGGATAATATCAATCTCTTTATCAGTATATGATGTAGCAGATAGATGATCCCATTCATATTCATTTGAGTCTGTGTCAGAGCCATCTCTCATTTGTAGTATCCTTTCCACTGCTTTTTGGGTTTCTTCTTCTTTTTGCTCAGTTATGTAGCCTAATCCCATTTTGTCTTTAGGCTGTAATGTGAGAGGTTGAATGGGTTCAATAATACCATCCTTTCTCTTTCCAATTGGTCCTTGACCTTTGTAACCCATCTTCTCTAAAATGGCCTTCCCTTTTCCATACTGATCTATTTTGATGCTGACGTTTGCTGATGTTGATGCTTCCTCATCTTTGTATAGCCAACTGAGAATGGCTTTGTCTTCAGACTCCTCTTTGAGTGTACCTGCTTTTATGAACCTTTCATTTAGAGTTGTGATGGGTTGTGATGATCTTGGAGATTTTAATATGGGTTGTCCATATGTTTTTGGTGATGGGAGTAACTGTGATAGGCACAAAGATTGCTCAAGAGAATATTCTCCAACACCCTCTTCCTTTATCTGAACCTTTTCTGAAAGTTGTGATAATTCATTTATAGGACCTTTGGCTTTTGATGTGTCTGTGACAGCTATTTCTTTCTCTAGATTCTTTTTCTCAACCCATTTAGATATAAAATTGGGTTGGCTATCCATAGTAGATGAATTAGAAGTATTGACTTCTCGGTTATGAGGTATCAGATTGTCTTGAGTTGCTTTCAACATGCTGCAAATCTGTGGATTGTTGTTGTCAGCTGATATGGTGACTTCCTGTCCATTCACTAGAAATTTTAGACATTGATGGTATGTTGAAGGTACCGCTTGCATGTCATGGATCCATGGATGACCCAATAATATGTTGTATGTTAGATCTTTGTCTAACACTTGACAAACAATGTTTTTGACAATCGGCCCTACCTAGATTGTAAGTATGATAAGTCCTCTGGAAGACCTTTCCTCTTCATCATATGCCTTTATTGTTATTTTTCTCTTGGTGTCAATAGCATTGTTAGAATAGCCTAGTGCATGAATTAGTTTCAAGGTACAAATATTTAGACCAGCTCCTCCATCTATCAGAACATGTTTAACATGGTGTTTATGGATGAGAACTTCGATATGCAAGGCTGCATTGTGTGGGTGATGTATAGATACATCATCTTGTTCAGAGAACGATAGACAATGAGGTGTGGTGAGATGTCCCACCATGGCTTGGAATTGAAAAACATCCAAATTATTAGGGATTGTTGTAGCGATGAGAGCTTGTTCTAAAACTTCCTTGTGTGATGGTGAAATTTTGAGAAGTTCTAAAATGGATATTTGTGCAAGTATCTTTTGTAATTGGTCAATGATATTGTATTGATGTGATGGGGGAGCATTATTTTTGGAGGAAATTCCTTTCAGTATTACCTTGGATTGTCCCCTTGTCGTTATCTTGACTTATGGATGATCTTGTGTTTCCCTTATTTTTAAAACATTGATTTGTTTATCAAATGTTCCAACACTTGTCGTCATATTCAGGGATTCAATGTTATTGTTGTTTGTGTTATCCTTTTGGGTGTCAATTTCATTTTTCTCTACCTCGGAAAGGCAAAGAATGGTGGTGTCATAGACATAGTTTATACTATTTCCCTTACCACTAGAAGAAGAAGGCTCTCCTTTTTCATAGTTGGGTAATGGATTGATAAATGCAATGTGATCATTTTTTGTCTGAGGCCCTTCAACAAACACTTTCTTGGCTTCGATCAATTCTTGTATTAGGTGTTTTAGTTGCATACAGTCGTTTGTCTTATGTCCTCTATTTTTATGGAAATTACAATAATCTGCATCATTCCACCATGATGGTTTTACCTTTGGCTCCCAGTTTTGAGCTTCTGGTAAAGTAATAATTTTGTTCAAAATGAGTTCTTTCATTGCCGATTCTACTGTTTGTCCTAATGGGGTGAATTTTCATCAATTTGATTGCCTTTGGTAAGATGGTCGTGATTCTCCATTGTTGGTGTTGTTGTTTTGGATAGTGCCCTGGTTGTTGTTTTGGTTTTCATTTTGATTTGCTTTGACAATTGATGCTGTCAAATTGAATATTCATTTTACATTATCAGTTGTAGGTTCATTATTTCCAGTATTTCTATTTTTCTACCAAAATTTTGGCTTGTCGTTGTTTCCATAGTGATTTGCATTGTTGGGTGTTTCACTATAGTGCTTGATCACTCCTCGTTTGACTAGGGCTTCTTCGATTTTGAGCCCATTCTCAATTACTTTTTTGAATGTTGATGGACATTGTAATTCAAGTCGATAACTCATTTGATCACTTAAGTTGTCTATAAATAATTCAATCTTCTCCTCTTCAGGTATAGATCGAGGATACCTAGCGAACAACTTTCTCCATCGTTGTAAGAATGATAAAAATGTCTCACCATTTTTCTATTTTAGATTATAGAGATCCTTTATGGTTACGTCATGTGTTATGTTGAAAGAGAATTAAGAGATGAATTTGTTAACCAATTCTTCAAAGGATCTAATCCCTGGTTGTAATTTTGAGAACCATTCCATACAATGGGCTCCCAAACTCCTAGGAAATAACCTCATGAGGTATGTATCTTCTTGCGCAAATTTGAGGCTCATTGTTCTAAATTCTTGTACATGGTCAATTGGGTTTGATTTTCCATTGTATTTGTCGTACTTAGGAAACTCACAATGTCTTGGGAAGGGTATCATATCCACGCATGGATGAAAACGGTAAGGACAAATGTCCTTTAATAAATATGTTTTTGTGGTTCCCATTTGCATGTTTTGAATCTGTTGCTATAGAATTTGCATTTGAGTTGTTAAAGTTACTACTTGATTTGTATCCTGGGTATGGTTTGGTTCTGTCTCATTAGTTCTAGGTGTTTCCTTCAACCGATTGATATCAAAATCTTTCAAAAGTTTGGCACCTAACTCTGCTAACATTAAGAGGTATTTCTCCATGTATTGTTCTAAGACCTTTTCCATAAATTTATGAAAATTTGGGTCTTGTTGTGCATGTTGTATATCCTCTTGTGTTATTTCATTGTTCTAATCTTGTTGGTATTGAAAAAAAGGGTTCTCTTCAGCCATGTTTAGATTTTTAGTTTCCTTTTCTCTGAGTTTTTGCCTATGCAACCTTGTTAAGATTGGCATACAAGTTTTTGTTGTTTTCCCTTACCAAACTTAGATCTTCTATGTGGTGTTAGTGTCAATTTTATTTTTTAAAAGAAGCCAAAATAGAATGATGTATTCTATTGATGAGGCTAACTTAAAATTCCTGATTACTGAGTCTTTTTGTCTCGTGATGGTAGGATGTCAAAAATCCTGTTTGAGGAAACTTGGCTCACTAATCCAGGATTTGTTTTGATAATTTGGACACTTTGTATTTTGCAAGATCTGGTTTTTGTGTAAAACAATTTTAACTTGTAATAACCTACTTTGTTTCATGATGTTAGGATACTGTCTGGTCTGTAAAATCTTTCTGACTAGTAAAATATTATGTTTCTGTTGTTGGTCTATTTGACGGTTGTTCTGAAAGTTTTTTGTTTTTCTTCTTCTGTAAATGTGCTAATACAAAGGGCAGAAGCGCTAAAACAGAGCTTATAAGCGCTAAAACAAAGCACAGAAGCACTAAAATAGAGAGCAGAAGCGCTAAAACAAAGTTCAAAAGTGCTATGTTTTTCTGTGGAAGTGCTAAAATAGAGAGCAAAAGCGCTAGAATGTTGGATACTGGAATTTCCTTGCAGTTTGGTTTGTTGGACAGAAGCGCTATGAGATTGTTCAGAAGCATAAAACAGAGGGTTCAAGCGCTAAAATAGATTTTTGAAGCACTAAAACAGAGGGTTCAAGCGCTAAAACAGAGGGTTGAAGAGCTACAGTTTGTTTCAAAAGTGCTATAGTTTCTGTTTAATTATAAGGTTTCCAAAGTTTTGTCTACCATAAGAACTCATCTAGTCTAGTGGAGTATTCTATGGCAGGTTGTGGAATGGAGGATTGTCAGATACGATGACTATGGTTCAATTCCTGTGAAAGAGCGTTTCTTTGAATATAGGCTTGTGAATTCAAAGGTTCTACATCATAATCATCAGTGTAACCCCTATCAAAATTATGGAACCTATGGAGGAATGTTCTATGATGAAGCAAAGTTTTCCTATTTTGATACAAGAAACGTTGTCTTTGCAAAAGATGTTTGTAACTAAGTGTTTTTTTGGGTTTTTTAATTCTCTTGGCCAAAGATTTTTTGACAAACTTAGTGGTTTTCAAATCTCTAATCATGTATGATTTTGTATTTTTTAGGATGATCTTTTATTTGAATTTTAATGATTTTGGAATACACAGCACTCAAATGAAGACAGTTGTTTTTAAGAGTTGCAATCTAAATAGATAGTGTATGTTCAAAAGAACCACACATGGTCCTATTTTCACTAGTTTGATAACAAAAAAATACTTCAGATAGACTCACTCTTAATAGTCAAAAGGTCATCGTTATACTCAACAACCCACAGCTTAAAATTGTGTCGACTCACACAGCCATGTCACCCCCTAGAGGGCGCCTATGTTTTTGTCTTTTCTAGGTGCATACTCAGAGTGACAGAAGTGGATACTGGATCCCCTGAGCAAACGGTCCTTGGCAATTATATGGTGAGTGTCTTGGGGGCATATTCTTCCCTCCCCTTGCACTGTGAGTATTACAATGTCTGGTTACTGACTCAGCTAGATACTACACTAGGTTCTTAAAAAGGGTTTCCATTCAGAGTGGCAATAATAGACTCCCTCAGGAGACCTCCCAACCTTTAGAACAAAGGTTTTAGGGATGGTTATCTTGCACACTTCCAGAAAAAGTGGGTTTCCCCATATTTGCTTTAAATTTTATAGTGGGGTGGAAAAACTTGGCTTTGGTTTGAACCCACTTAGGTTGTTCTCGTAGGGTGAGTACTTTTTCCCACTACGACATGCCTTCTAAAAGATGTAATAAAACTTGAAGAATGCATAAAAAGGATGAGTCTGGCTTTTTGGATCACCTAGTTCAGGGGAGAGCATATGCCTATCAACCATTCAAACACATAAACCACTTGTTCAAATTTTAAAGCCCAAAGGAAAAAAATTCTATTCTATGTGAAGATGTTGCTTCACAAAAAGACATGATGTTCATTTTTAAAATCCCATTTTTGCAAAGTTTGATGACTACCCTAGTTTGATAAATTTTAGTCCAATTTGAAAATGTGAATATCCTAGGATTGATCCATTTTAAACCAACTGAAGAAAAGAAATCTATTGGCCGCGGATGCGTCGGATCCAGAAAATGAGTTACACAGAAGCGCTATGACAGTGATCAAAAGCGCTATAAAAGTAGACAGAAGCGCTATATAAATTTGCAGAAGCACTATAGAAATTGACAGAAGTGCTATAGAAATAGACGGAAGCGCTATAGAAATTGATAGAAGCACTAAAACAAATACTGAATATTACTGCTGGTTCGTGTTGGATTGTGAATTGAAGCACTAAAACAGTCACGCAGAGCGCTATACTTTTCTCCAGAAGCGCTATAATTTTCGTCAAAAGTGCTAGAATAGTACTCAGAAGTGTTATAGAATCATCTAAACGTGCTAAAACGGATCACGCCAGACTCCTGTATGAAAAATTTCCAAAAAAAACTTGTTAAAAATATGGGGTATAGCCCCACGGTGGGCGCCATAATGTAAGTGTGGAAAATGTAAACTAAATAAAATTAAATACACCTCTTAATGAAACATTGTATCAAGATTAATCAACAATTAAACTAATTTAAAACAGAGAAAATCCTGAAAGCGTCCCATTGTCTCCTATCTCCAAAGATTTATCAAATTACAAATGCTCTCAGATTTGTAAGTACCGTAACTGTTTAAAATGCCTATCTAGAGAATGGAATGGATGCTAAATGTTGTGATGTGATGATTTCTAATGAATTCTAGATGATATGAAGCTACTGTAAATGAAGCCTGATGGATGAAAGCTAGAGTAAAAAGAAACTATGTTGTCCTCACAAGAAATCTATTGATGCCATGATGCTATGATGATACTAAAAATGCCAATGCTAAATGATTGCTTGGTTGCTTGAGTACTAATTCCTACACAGTAAGTTTGCATAAAGGATGATGATTCTCGGATGATTTTGATGCTTCAGAAGGCTGTATATATAGATTTCCAGTAGCATATTTGCACAGGGATAACACAACAGAGGCTGAGATTCAATCTGGAGATTTGAATGGTATGAGATGAGAAGGTGGAGATGATCATGGAGGATTGTTCCTCCCCATGAAAACACCAGGCAAGATGAGAGGAAAGATTTGAGGCAAAAGATTGAGAGGATTTCCTGGAGGTTTGTCCCCGAGGCTCTTCCCATGAATGACAATTGCATTAATTAGATTTAAAAAATTTAATTTTATTGGTGAGTGAATAGAGGGATTTGATTTATGCATTTATTTAAATATTTTTGGTTTATTTAAATTCAGCAAAAGAGGAATAAATAATATAATAAAACAAACTATAGAAGTTGTTTATTAAATTAAAATAGAAAGAATATGATAATTAAATTAAATATTTTAGGATATCTTTATTTAATTAAGAAGAAATGTGATAAGATAATTAAATAATGCCAACTATTGAAGTTGTATATTTATTTTAAGATAGAATTTAATGGATAAAGTATAAAAGAAATAATAATGATAATAATTAAATAAAACAGAGTATTTAATTTTGTTTATTTAATTAAGAGAAAAATATGATAAGATAGAAGAACTAATAGTGAACTTAATATAAATAAATATTTCTATTTATTTACTAAGTAGATGAATTTAAGATTAATTAATCAAATAAGTCATATTTAATTAATTAGATTCTCTAGACCATTTTTAGGTGTCTACAGTAGTAATATCACATGAGACCATCTTATGTACTATTTATGTTAAGCTTTCTCTTCAAGTGGAAGTTCTTATAGATTCCCTCAACTAACTAATCCAAAGAAAAAAGAACTAACAATATGAAGTGTGTGTGTGTGTGTGTGCATAAAAAATATTTGTGAAATATGACTACCCTAAATTATGTTGAAAATTGAGGTGTTTATGTAGCATAATACTTTGTAAAACTTTATGTTTTCTGATCTAAATATGTATTCTTTGTTACAGATTCTTTGTGGGTGATTATCTGATTAATTCATTTTATCATTTGTAGAATGAAGACAGAAGGTTGTAGAAGAATTAGACAGGATATTAGAAGGTACACAACATATACCATGGAGAAACCCTTTCAGGAAAAAACTCCACCAAGAATCAATGTATTATTTAATCTCTAAAGTAGATTACAATAATTCCAATCCTTGCTTGAGAATGCTTCTTTTGCCTTCATCAAATCTTCTTCACAACCTACAATAAAACTGATAATAACTCTCTTCAACTTGCTTGAGATAAATAGGTAATAAACAACTTTGTAAACTCCAAAAGAGTTACAATTACAATGCTCAATCCCTATCTCACAAAAGGTACACCTATCTCTTGCAAGTAAATTTATGATATGAAGAACAATGTCAAATCATCTCCTTCATCCATTTGGGTGTCCCAAACTGAAGTACTAACTCAACCTTTATTCCGTAGATATCATCAAGGCTTATCCTCAAAGTAGGCGCCCAAGAATGGGCCCACTTAACTCAGCCTTTTGAAATATCTTAGCATACAAAAGTGTTAACTCCAAGAAGCCAACTTGGGCGCCCAAGGTGGGTCCAATTCATTCTCTGTTAACTGAAACATATCTCTCCACCATTCATGCAAGAGTAGTCATCCCCTATTAACTAAAGGTAGTCACAGGTTATCTATCATGCAACTCAAGTCATTAGTCATGCATTCCAAGTTAACTGAAGTCAAATAGCATTCAACTAAAACTAACTGAAGATAACTAAACCATAACTAAACTAAACTAAATTGATTTTGAATAGAATAGAATTGAACTGAACTTGATGCATGTAAACAACAATCCCTAACTCCTAGGATCTTCACATGCATTCATAAGTGTTATCTTTCACTCTAAACAGTTAACTTAACTTAAGGTGAGTGTCACCTTCCATGTGGGTGCTCCATGTGCCCCTATTATTTAGGAACTCATATTGGATGCCCTCACATGCTCCTAACATTTAGAATTAATTACAAATGCCAATTAACATGATTATTTCATTCAATATTAATCTCTTTCTAATCCTAGTGTCGGGGAACACTTTTCAAGGACTTAGGACATACATAAAATAAATAATGTTTAGGATTGCAATTAAATGGCTTCCTATTTCCAACAAAATAAATGTGATATTTTATCTAATTTAACTTTATACAATATTTTCTAACATTTTTCTTTAAAAAATACTCAAATAATTAACCTTCCTAAACTCATTTCTTTTTTTCTAATTTTACTATCATGTGAATATATGATGTTCCATTTAAGAAGATATTAGATAAGCAATTGCACCATTAAGAAGTGGAATGAGTTTTAATAAAAGATATGAATGTGTATCAATTGAAAGTGCTTTGTTATATTAATAAGAACATTTTTTTTCATAAAATAAGATAATTTAGACGACGATGTAATTTTTTTCTTTTAAATAACTTTTTAACATTTCTTAAATTTGAAATTAAAAAAACTATCATCTAAATATTAGAATCAAATATTTATTATTCATGATAATTAAATAAAGATTATTTATCATGGCTTACATGTTTGACGTGACTAACAAATCTTGTAAGAGAAAGCTCCTAAATCCTATTAATTAATGACATATTGAGTTCATAGCACACAAGTCTAACATTAGGGACCACATAAACCATATTTATTAGTACTTCTAAAAAGGAGATGGCAAAAGTTACTATTGCATGTTTCAAAAGTTAAGTTGAATATTTTCAAATATTGGATGTGAAAACATAATGTTTTCTTAATATTACATTTATAATTTGAGATAGATGTTAAAAAATGGAATTTTGAAATAACTATTTAATCATACAATGTTTTATATAGCATGAATACTATATAAATGAAAAGTGTTTTATTTCTTTTGAAGAGTGTGTAAAGTCCTTATAAGGGAGAGGGGCCTATAGTGGGCCACCCTAACTTCACGCTTCTCAAAGTCCTATGTGAAAATTTCAAATCACTCCCAAAATTGTGCAACAGCGTATTTGGCAAGTCCCTTGCTTATAAAATTAGTTTCAAGGCCACATCATTAAATATGATGCCACATCAATATGCTTTTTGTCAAGGTATCCAAAAAGGCCAAAAAAAAGGTGAGATTGATGGTGGGTCACTGAGTCATGTATTATTAGTGTGCTAATGTGACATCACATGATTTGTCAATTTGTGTACTTTATGGATAAAAGTGTTTTGCAATTGGATGTTAAGTGTAAATTTATTGGCTCTTAAGCCTACCCACTATGGGGCCCACTCAGGCCTACTTCTATACCCACAATTGGACCCCTACCCACTATGGGCCCCTTTCCCTTAGCTTCTTGAACGCATTCAAGTGTTTCGATCATCTTCATTTTAGGTTTCAAACAAGAGATTCGATTAATATAATTAAGGGGAAGGAGATTAAGGAAACTTATGTTCTCAAACTTTAGGATTTGAGTAAGAAGTTGGGGAGTTGTCTATTAAAGGGATGAGAAATATTTTAAGATTGTAGATCAAAGTTATTAATATGTTTACATTTGTACTAGTGAAATTAATATTTCGATGTTATTTTCTATTCAATCTTGTGTTTATTTTAGATTTGGTTCACAAGTGACACTTTTGTGTTAGATTTGACTCACATTTAATACCTATTAATCTCTATTTCACTCTATTTATCCTAATTCCCAAAAAATCAACTCTCGTCCCTTTAGATCATTTTTGAGCAATGCGGGATTAACTTGGGTCAACCTCAAGGAGCACAGAAAAAACCCCAATTTTAATTCATCAAGTTCAAATTTTGGCTTTTCCAAGCTCTTTTATTAGTTGTTATGAGCCATTATAGCAAGCATTTTGTGTGACATGTTGTTATGTCAGGGTTTAAAGACATCCATTGTTTAATTAATTGTATAAGGTGGATTGTGAGAGCACACTTCAATTCTAAACATCATTAAAAGAATCAAACCTGCATCTTCTCCATCTTGACCACTTTTATGTCTTATGAATATTGTCTTTGATTTTTTTCAATACCATTAATTTGGTCTACCAAGGGGTTTGAACTAGGATAATCCTTTCACCTATTGAGTTGGCAACATCCTCAATGGTATCTTTAGAAACCACTTTAACAAATTCAAATATCTAGAAGTGAAGGTGAATAGATTCTTTGGTACACTTTTTGTTAGATCAATCTCATGTGACATATTATTTTAAAATTTTAGATTAGATTCATAATAGTTAGGGTTGACCTCCTAGGGCACATGATTGATTTGCATAATTTCTTGTGATATACAAATTATGAGGAGTATATCAACTAGAGATAGTTGATTTTTTGATATTGGTAAATTAATCCATAATAGCATCAACACCATTTATACATCATTGATCTTAGAGCTCGATACACCTAATCATTCATTAATTTTTGTACTTATTTCAAGTATTCCTCCTAGCACTTATATCTAGGTTAATTATGCATTGATTGATGTATTTATTCAATTTTCCTCGATAACTTAATGTAAAAAAATTATTTTCATTACATTTTTTGTGAGCCTAACTTATTAAGCACCACCTAAGTTTTGACCTTAGGGCTTTTAAATTTGAATTTTGTAATTATTTTATCATATTTTAGATCTCATTAGGGTTTAGATTCTATTTTTACTTACACTTCATAGCTATACCTTTCTTTAGGTTTTGTGACTTATTATGTTATCTTGTTTGCACCTACTCTTCCCATCCTTGTTTTTCCTCTAGGGTTTCATTTTTAGGTCTAATTTTATAATTGCTTTGCTTTATATTAGGTTTGGTTAGGGTTTGAATCCACTTTATTTTTCTCATTAACTTATCTTTATTAGGTTATGGGCTTGTATTTATTGAAATTTCTCTTTGATCTCACCCACCCACCCTTGGTTTGTGTTTCATTAATACATGTTACATCATGGACTTTCATAATCAATTGTATATAGCCTATTTTCATGCCTTTATTATATACTTGGATATGTTTCTATACTTTGTAGCATATGATCTTTCTATCATTGATCCTCACATGTTTTTTAATGCAATGATTGGGGAATGTCTTTTCTATGGAGCTTTTATTCCATCATCATGTAGTTTTTACTCCATAGAGTTTGTGAATACCTTTTCTTTCCTCTTACATACACTTTCTTCATTTGTACATGAGTCTTATGTTGCTTCTAATTTTCATATGGCTAGTGATAGTAATGTAAATGAACAAAGAAATATTTTACCTTCACAAACATGTCCTTCCCATGATTCCCATCATGTGGTGATGTTTTAGCCCCAAAATCTCATGATAGCTCTTCCTCATATGCCTCACCTGATCCATTTTTTCTTAAGCATCCTATTGTTATGTGGTTGATAGATACACATGTTCATATTCACTTATATATGTTAATGATGAGCCTTTTCCCATGCCTATCAGTACACTCGTTGATACAAGATTACCTATTTATGATGATTATCCCAATTATGAGTTTTATGATTATTGTACTTCAATCACTAGTGTTGTTCCTATGCATGATACACCTCATCCACCTTCACATAAGGTTGTCACCCCCAATATAGCTCATAATAATCCTTCTTCTCTATCTTATGATTCATGGTTTATTGATGATATGTATAATGATGAGCATAATGATGGTTTCATATCTTCTCATGATGGGTTTGGCGACTCTTGGTTTATTGATGGTTTGATTTATGGTGCACATTCTTCTAATGCACTTATGATAGAGCCACTAATATTGAAGATAAAAAAATTCATGTAATATATCATTCTCATCTTTATATTATCTTGTTATACATGATGGTGGTACTTTGGTGCATACATTTGGCAATACCTCAGTTCATAGAGCTAAACAATTGTTTGGTTCATTTCATTATTATCATGCATTCTTTCATGATTTGTCATGTGTTTTCATAGATTGCTTTACTATTGGCCCTAGACCATCCCTTTTTCACGATTCTCATGCTTCCCCTTCTAGTGACTCTTCCTTAATGGATCCCATGGATTTTTTTATGCATCATGATGATAAAACACTTTTTTTGGAGACACTCTTTTGGTTCCTTTCTTATGATGTATCTTTGAGTGATTGAAGATTACATTCTTATACACCTTTTATTTGATAAATCTTGTATCTTAAAAATGCAAGAGGATAATGTGTCACTAGTTGATGATACATCTTTCCCACTCTTACACATGACACACATACACATATAGATATGAGACACATTAAGAGTAATATTTCTCCTTATGTGAACTACCTCATTAGCAAGATGGTTTGTCTAAAAAAGTACATTGTTTTTTTTGAGGAAATATTTTTTTAAAAAGATCCTATCAAAGTGATATTACAAAATCCTTTTTGCATGCGACATTTTGGCTTAACCTACACCAAGTGGAATTGTGTCACCTACCTTTAAAAGTATGATGGTAGAGGTCGCACATTATAACACTTACAATAATTCCAAACTATATGCTTCCCTTATTTTCATGAGGATCAATCACTTACTAGATTGTTTCCAATAAGCTTAAGTGGTCACACATTCATATGGTTTTATTCATTAGCACAAGCTTCTATCACTTCCTTTGTGGACTTGGCTAGTTCTTTTATTATTATTATTTTGTTTAAATTGAATTGAAGACACATGTTATTAGCTCATAAATTGCAAGAAAGAACAAAAAGAGCCAAATAAAGATTACATGTGGAGATTTCAAGAATTAGTTACTAACATGAATTCCATCTTAGAAGGTGATTAACATGAAAAAATATTATGAAGGAATTACTTCCACTCTTTAAAAGCCAAGCATATTACATGCCTCAACATTTATTTTCAAATTCATGTGTCATTGCATGTAAATGTGAGCATGCTTTATTGAACAATCCTCTTTTACATTAATGTCTTTCTAACACTTTGTGACATGTAGATAATGGGGGCAATAATGATAGACATAAAGACAATCATCATCCACAATTTAAACCAAATACATTTATAGAACTCAGTACATTTGAGGAGTTCACACATGGTATTGGAACACAATCTTATTAATTTACCTCCAATTAAGCCAATGGACATGTCTAAGCTTACACCAAATAGGGTTAAATATTTTTGTAGCTATAATTATACACATGGACATTCTACAAATATATGCATCAAACACAAACATCAAATTCGAGATCTTATAGTTAAAAAGATAATACAAATTAAGGATAATTATGTTGAATTGGGGGATGACTTCATTGGTTAGATATCCCCGCTTACCCTTTTTACAATTCACTACATTATGGGTCTTTTCTTTTCTTTCTTGAATTGATTTTCTCATGTTTCTTTTTAGCATGTGGAGGACACAAATACACCTTTTATGCAAGTGACTTTGAACATGCATTGTATTGTTCATGTCACTTATTCCTTGTGTTTTATATCATTTCTACATTGACCTTTTGTTTATGCTATGAATCTTGTGATCCCTCTTCTTTATACATACATTTACCTCATGTGTACTTACACAACAAACTCTTATTTATACCATGCATTTTGTGTACCTCCTATCATTATTTCACCTTTCTATTATACCTAATACTTTATTTTCCCACTTAGAAAACATCTTTCTCGTAGTACTTTTATGTTTAACACTTATACTTGCTCATATTTCCTTAATTTTTATGACCCCAAAATACTTTGTTTAACTCTTAGATTTTCTCATATTCCATATTTACAACTTCGATTTCCACTTATTCTTTACCCACATAATTTTATAATATTATTATATCTTTATGTCCCATAATTTATAATAGTATATATTATATATCCCTTACTTGTGATGTTAACCACATATGCATATTATGCTTATATGTCCCATTGCTTCATAATCTTTATTGATTATATGATTACATGATCATGCTTACAATCCTCATCATGTATATGAGTCCATTATGATTATCTTCTACAAATAAAAATAAAAAACTCAAGTCTAAAGAGACACGTTAAAGAATTTGATAAGAAATATAAACATCAATCTTTTTCCTCCACAAAAGTCTAGTTTTATGGATATTGGCCCACCATATTCCCCTCTAAAGATACTCCCACAAAATATGTAAAAGTTTTTCATTGGCTCTTTAAAAAGGTCAAACATGAATGCTTCCAAAAAGTCTCATGTGAAAACATAATGCTTTCCGCATAATACTTTAGAATTTTGTGAAAAAATAATGAATTTACAATTATAAAAATGATGTATACAACTCGGCATCTCCACATTTGAAACAAATTTTAATAATGTTAACATGATGCTTCCCTATTTGTGTATGATAAACTTATTTGCTAATATTTTGAAAGCCCATAAGAAATCTTTGAATTCTGTTTATATATCTATTATTTCTCTTTTAACAGACTCCATGAACAAGAGAATTATCACTCTCAAAATCAAATTATTGTCAAATTTGCGATTATAAGAGGTTAATGTATATGAGTGCAGGGGGTCAAGGGATGGGAGGGGGGACGTGGTGCAGGGGTACCCCATTGTGAGGTTCGGGGGGCATCTTCTAGGGATCTAGGGGCCACATGCCCAATGAGGGTTCAAGGGCAGCACTCCCGAAAGCCACATCTTATGTATATTCTTTTATTGTAAATTCAGACCATTCATAATTAGGTCTTAGATCTAATAGTAGATATTCTGTTGGTTTGTCTTGCCTTAGAAGACAACCCTATTTTATGAAGACATTGTATTACAGTTGTGTATTGTCATGTATTTTAAGAGTCTGATAGTTATCGTGTTGCCTTCAAATCTTTGCTTGGTGATACTCCTGTGAGAAGCGAAATCTACAAATATAGTATAATCTTTGTGATTTTTGAATAATATATTGGATGGCTTTTGGAGTGTAGAGTTTTTTTCACCCGAAATGGTTTTCCCCACATAATTTAGTGTTGTGGTATGCATGACATTTGTATTTATTTTTGTTTAATTTTTGTAATTGTTGTAAAGATCTGAAAGTTTTTGCATTACCCTCCTCTCAAAATTAGTGTGGGAAGTTGTTTCACTACCTTAACTTTGTTATAATTATTAATTTTCAACATTTCAATGGATTTAATGTCATCTAAAATCTTGTTAATGTGAGTTTGAAAAAATTATAATGTAACTCAAGTTCATATCATCCACATATTTCTTATGTAACTTCAATTTTAATGGAAAGCAGCTGGGAGCCCTCTCCACAAATCCCTATATGAAGAGAGATAGCACCTTATTCTAAATAGATCATATCAAAGCTCACCACAATTTCATCAGCCTTTATCTTTTTTATTCTTTAGAAATTCAACAAAATGAGATGAATCTTAATCAAATGATAATGTCTTTCTCACTAAAGGCTTAACCATCTTAGCCAAATATATTGCTAGCTCACAAGGAGAATAGTTTGTGGTATGTACGATCAATCTTAATAAAGCCCCTTCTTGATTTTGTAAGTAATTGACATCTCTCACATTAGACCTTTAATAAATTATACATACAAACTATTAAATGAAAAATATATTAATTAAAGATTTAACTAATTTATCTATTTTTAATTAATAAAGACGTCTTTCTAGAATGTAACTTACACCATGATAAAGCATTTAAACATAATCATATTCTAAACTAAAGATCATGAGAAGAGGATAAGGCTAATTATATAAAGTAAATGCATAAAAGAAGTTAGAATGATGTGTGATGTTGTTATGCTCCCTAATATAGTTTGTGTGTGTTAGATGCCATTGCATGCACAGTCCTATCTTCTTTTGCATGGCTAAATTTGTATGATTGCAATCCCATACTTTGATTATATATGTGTCCAATATGGTCATGGTGTAGTACACTATAAACTTACAACCTATAGCTACAACGAAAATGTTTTGTCTCGAATGAAGTGGTGTTGTGGGCACCTTCAGATATTTGTGCTAGGGTGAACAAGCATCTAACTTCCCCTTTTACCTTGATTTAGTCTCATAAATAGATTTGAAAATTTGGAGGTTGGACCTTGGAAGAGTATAGAATGCCTAGGTAATCAAGTGCACTATTAGTGTTGATGTGTATATGATGTGTTTCTCAAGCTTTTGGTTTCTACAATGTTATGATTGCGCGTTGCTATGATTTTGTCTATAGATGGCTATTGATGTCTTTTCTACCCTTCTCTCTTCCGTATCCATTCCCTTTAATTTCTTAATTTATTAAGCATAATCTAGTTGTGTATGGTATTTTGGGCACATAAAAAATGGTAAAAGTAAAAATTTGAACACTACAAATGAGACCATACATGGTAGGTAGCATATGAGATAGAGGAATGATTGGTGATAAAACTAGAATGCTTGGTTTTAAATAAGATAATTTGTGAAATGAAGAGTAAATTTTGGAATAGTTAGAGCAACAAATAGTCACAAGCTAGACATAGTTATGCTTTTAAACAAGGTGCTAAGAGGGGCTACAACTGAGTGCTAAACAAGAGACAAAAAGTACAAAATATGCACTTTTCATCTCTATACAAACATATGATTCTTGTGAAGGTTAAAATTTTATATACAAACAAACTAAATCCCACAAAAACATAAGAGACTTTAACATTATTACATTACTTGTTGAACAAATGAGCCTACAAACTTTCTAAAGTAGTTTGATGCATGCAAAACAATTTGCTTTTACTTCTTGCATTGTGTTCAAGCTTCTTATGAAAAGGGTGAAGTAAAAAATAAAGTAAATGTGAAAGCAGAGAGGTGAGGCAACAAAATTGTATATGTGGCCACTCCCATTAAAACAAGATGTGTACAAAATAACTACAGATTAAAATACTTAACAAGAAGATAGACTTAACAAATAATGTACATTAAAAAAAATGATGAATAGTACACACATATTTAAAATATAAAAATATAATACACAATTCACATAAAAGATAGGTGGAATTAAATCACACCCCCAAAAACCAACACTAGAACGTAATAAGGAAGAAAACAGTCATACTATACAATTATACTTCCTTTCTTGACAAACAAAAAAAAAAGAGTTTAAATTTGTTTCCATTAGTTCACAATGCATGCCAAAAATAACCAAATTATTAAATATACATTTTCTAAATGAATGAGATCTTTTCCACAATTTCAGCTCCCCTAGACTTGGCAAAGTATAGGCCCATGTGATGAGTTACTTCCTGCATAAATGAGAAAAAGGTTAAGAAAATCCACTAAAATGATAAGTTATTAATAACAAATAACAATTTTTAATGAGAATGAAACCATCATATTATCTCATTTCCCCATTTTCCCCATCAAGTAGGTCTCCTGACTTCCACAAATTGTTTGCAACTGTTTGATTAAGAGCCTATCATGCCAGAGTCAGTGGATTTTTTTAATGCTATTTACTTAATTTCCTTTTAAGAGATACTGAGAGCATGTTTTTTAAGGAGCAATGTCTGAACTCATTTATCTTGTATGAAGACAATGCCTTACAACATGATAAAATGTTTATCTTAAACACCAAAGATGCAATTACTAAAAATTATCTTTATATCTGAAATGCATCTTCATTAGGGATAGGGCATTCCAGCTAGTCTCGAGAAAATTTGCAATTTAATATTTTTATAGAATTTTTAAATAAACTGAGAACTGGAATTGACAAAACATTACCATTCTAGCAAGCAGACTTATCAAATTCACGTTTATGAATCCTGTCTAAAGCAATCAGCATAGATTCTAAGCTGTTTTATCCTACTAATTTGACCTTCAGTAATTCCATGAATGCATAGCTGGCAATTGCACCTCTTGATGCCACAGTTAGGGTCACAAAATTATGGAAAATGCAGAGAAGTAATAAATGAACACATATAGCAGATTTGATTCCAAACACTATTAGAAATCTTCTCCTTACTATGTTCACATTCCAAAAACAATAAATACGGTCTTTAGAAAGTAGTTTGCATACCTGTGGATGAGGAAATGCACCAGCCATATTTTTGGCAATATGGAGAGGTAGATCATAAGTTGCACATCCTTGGGAGTATACTATAACTTCTTCCAAAGGGGGGATAAGACCACGGTTTCTTGCTGATAAAACAGTTACTACAAAGTCTAGCACGCATATGTCAGTACATATGCCTGCTACCAATACCTGCATTGTCAAATACCACTTGTGTTACAATAATGACAACAGAAATTTTGTATAATGGAAAAGCTTAAAATCTGTAGCAAACGAGAAAAAATCAAAGGAAGGAAGAAGAGGTCAGATTCCTAAATTTCTTTTGATATTTGCATTTCATAAGAAGTAAAAACTATAACAATTTGGACTATCCTCCATTACCAGTAGGTCATCAGTCAATGCATACCAATCTTGCTCTTGCAGTATTTTTTATGACATCATCTATAATACCTATGCTTAGTCGAATTTCAGCCTAGCATCTCTTAGACATTACAGTGTAAGAAACTGATAGGAAAAATACCCAAGATCTCTTTTTCATGAACTAATATTGTTGGCTTATTTAAAATTTATATTAGGTAAAACTAAAGTTTGAAAACAAAATGAACTTTCTTAATCCCAGAGTAGAAGTTCAGTGCAACAGAGCATTTCAAAACTTACCACTTGAATATCATTGGCTCTCACCCAATCAACAAATGTATTGGAGCCATCCTTTTGTATGCTACCAATAAACCCATTGATACAGTCCTTACGTTTAATAACTACATTTGGGTCATCCTCCAACCATTCAAGGGCTGTCAAGTGTTAAAAATAAGAAAGAATATTAAATTGCTGAAATCATACCAATTATCCCAGGAAGCTAAAGACAAGATCCATTGGGCCTCCAAGGATTAGCTGAATAACTAAGATAAATGGTTCTTAGCTAAGACTATGATGCCATAAGAATCTATACAACATAAAAAGATCCATTTGTGATCATAACTGATCAATCCAAGATACTGAAACAATACATCAAATGTTGTCATATGATTTTATTTTCACAGAACTCATCCAAAAATGCATTTAGATTATGCAAATAAATCAAAGCAGCCAACCGAAACCAAAGATTCTAAACCAATGAAAATGTTGAAGAGTAGCAGAAATCAAATCAAATAGTAATAAAGGCCTATGTTTCCAGAGGAAAAGAGAGACACAAAATTAACTAAATAAAGCAATACCTGGAACAAGGTTTTCTTCACCAGTTCCTACTATGCAATGAGGAGGATAAGGAGGCTCTGGCTTATCCGGATAATGTGTGTCGAGGAATGCCAGCATTGGCCATTTTCGAGCACTAAACTCCCTGGCCAACCTTGTGCTCTCCTCCACCATAACATTTATCTGTTGATTGGGGACTTGAGGAGCCTGCCAGAGGAGGAACATATTAATTTTTGTTCCCTAATATTATTAAATTTGCATCAGAATTGAGACAACATATACTGCAATGCTTAGCATCATAATTTTTTTTAATCCAAGTGGATTATATCAATGCATAACTATTATCAACTTATATGGAACCACAACAGTTGTTTGCAAATTGGTAATTTGAAAATGCTGCTAAATTCATCAATTTCAATAACTCAGGAAAGACCTTAATTTTTAAGTCCTTCCATGCCAACTCTGTGAAGGGATAAAACTAATCAGTTGACGAAACTTTCAGAAAGCATCATACAAAGACGTGGTACACTTTAGCACATGACAGATCATATTCGGGCCTTGAAAAATTCCAGTAAATCAACTTGGGAGACTCGCCACTTATTAATAAGACATTAAAACCCAAAATCAACCGGAATTTTTTTTGAAGTTGGCAAACTGCCGTCTGCCCCTCATTTTAACATCTAAATTTCTGCTTTGAAACACCCACAAGAGGAAAAATAGGTTTTGCAGCATGGACTTCTCTTTATTTTCTTTAGTGATTTTGATTGAGTTTTGATGAATTCAAATTGCCCTTTTTTTTCTGAATTCTTGCCTACCTTTTTGGAGAGACCAAGTCGATGCCCAGTTATGATCTCAATATTATGCCACCAGTAATGTTCATAAATGAATGTACCCGTTAAACCCATCAGAAACTAAAAAAATCAAGACACAGATCCAGGGTATTATTTATGGGGTTTTTTAACCAATCAATTAAATTTCGAACAAATCTTAGAAAAAAAATAAATAGCAATCAACAGAACTTTTTTTTAAAAGCGCATTCTCCAGGTTCTTATTTGTAGATAGGACGTATGTAAATCCCATGTTTCTTTCTCATCTTACATTTCTTATGGTTTGAGCCAGGAAATTTGACCAACCATTTTACACTTATAAAAGAGTTTCCACCCCTTAAAATTCCCCCTCAACGAAGCCAATTCTAGCGATCTGGCCACCGAATCCTTTGCCAACGCCACCCACATCACATTTAACCATCCCAAGGGCACACTACTACTATCCTAAAACCATGTTCAGACCTAGAAACCCAAAATATCAAATTTTAACGGTAGAAGAAATCAAATACCAGATTCCCACAGCCAGTAGTGCAGAAGCCATTGACAAGGTCCACCAACACCAGACCAGTCTTCTTCTCCGAGGAAAGAAGCAAATGGCCCTTCTTGAGGGGCAGATTATCCTGCAACTGTTCCAAAAGATCGTTACCCATTAAATTGCTTATTCTTTTGTTGTTTGCAGAGCTCAGTCAGGGAACAGGAAACACACAAAACGCAGATTCCGTATCCAACAAATTCTCAGCCAATTTTCGCCTTTCTTCAATTGTAGTTCTTCTTTGGAATGCTTTTTTTGTTATCATTTGACTGCTAAATTGTCTGTATATTTCGTAAATATAATACGGAAACTTCCAAGCAAGTGGGATTATTCCGTAAATATAATAAGGAAACTTCCAAGCTAGTGGGATTATTCTGTAATAAATACATTACGCAAAGCTTCCAACTACTCATTTGCGTATGGATATGCATATATGTGTATGAGCGCCTAAATCCGGCGGTTGTTTCTGCTCGTGTTTCTTGTTCATCCCTGCAGGAGAGGAGATAACTTTAGTACACTTTAATTTTGGAAGTTCCCTGATAGAGATGTGGGCCACTTTTAGGGTTTAAATTTGTCATCCGATCTTACTTGTCTAGCAACTTTTTATGACAAAGTTTTTATTTGATGGTGTCTTTCAAACGCTTAAGGTATATTTTATTATAAATAAAATTTATATCAAATAATTTTATTTAAATTTTAAAGGTTTGTTCAAATTTTCTTCCTTTGAACGATATAGTTTTTCTAAATTCTGATTATATTTTATAAGAAAAGTGTCTAAATACAATGGTATGACTATCAAATTTAGGTCTTGTGAACAATCACAATAGCTTCATTTGAAATAATGAACTCTCATTACCTTGTATAATTGAAATGTGTTGTCAATTATTGAAATGTGTTCCATGATTGTTAGGTGTTACAAGAACATAATGCATTAGTTTTGATACTATAAATTGTTATGATCCTTGAGGATGCATCTCGTGCCAAAAATGACCTTGTCCCCTATAGGAAATGTTTCAAAGACACGGGGATGGGTAGGAAATGTACCCACCTTGTCCCCTTTTTTTAAATTTTGGAAATGTCCTCAAGATGGTCAGGGATGTCTCTTAACGTACCTATACACAATTTAGTTACCTCACAAAAACACTTACAACCTTTCAATGCATGTTTGGTTTATGGCATTCCCATCTAAGATTTACAAAAAAAATATGAAACTAGTGTGTGCCATGAAGGTTTATGTGGGTTTGAAGTCTTCAATTGGGCAGCCCCTTGTTCCTGCTTAGAGCATTGCCCCCAAACCCCTGCCAAACTGAGTAATAAACCAATGATTAATCACGATCACAAAATCTACAAAATGCGTATGACTTATTGGAGGTCCACATCTTCATACTTGAAGTCACAGTTAAGGATTATCTTGTTTCATACACTAGATAATATGTTCAGTATATAAGGATTGTCATAGACAAAGTTGGCATGTTATAGTCATTATACTATTGAATACTAGTTAAGTCATAGTTGGCAGGAAATAGAACTTTCATAATTCCAAAACGTATCAATCATGTCCTCCATAAACAACTCATAGAATAATCTCATATATCAGTATCCCAACTAAAGTCACACTAGAAATTTTACTTAATTGGTTCTCTTTGTTAATGAGCTCAAAAAAAAAACATGTAGTCTTGAAGGCTTCAATAAAATATTAATAATGAATCTCTCGCCTAAATTTACACACCAATCATCATAATTATTCAATTACCATATATATATATATATATAGGGTAATTGAATAAGAATTATGATGGTATATATCATCATAATTCTTGTTTAATTACCCATGCTCACAAAGGTTTCATAATGTCTATGATGAATGCTTGATCAATGTTATCACATGAATATTTAAAATTTTGTTATATTTTTAAAAATTCCTATTTTTTAATAGTTGTTCTTTATCATCTTTTAAAAAAAGGCATTAAAAAAATTATCCCCTCGTACCTTGTCATCCTTGTCTTGGAAACTTTAGGGAACATAGATAAATTGTAATAACTGAAATCCTTTGACTTCAATAATGCAAATTCAATATATTTAATAGGAGACTTGTCCTTGTAGTTTTAACCATCATTAGGTCGTGTTTTTCCATCTACCATTGTGGTATATGGAAGATGTAATCTACAGAAAGTGTTTAATTCTTTCAAGATTAATCCCACACATACTACATTAGGATGAATCAATAGTTCCAAAAAATGTTTTGATTATACTTTTTATAATGCTTATACTTGGAAATAGAAATGCAAAATATTCTATTACAAAACCAAATGTCTAGTTATAACAAATTGGTAAAATTATTTTATTGCATGCCAAGAATTACAACTTAATATATCTAGAAATTGAAAGTTCTAAATTTGAAGAGTATTTTGTAGCTTGTACAGAGTCTCACCCATGGATACCAACATGCAACATGAATGTCCTCACATCATGCTATCATCCAACATAGAAGTGAAATGAAAATCATAAAATTTCTAGAATTAGATCCTACACACATAAAAACAAAGAAAAACAACTCACAAAATACAAGAAATGTTTTATGAACTAAAAATAACAATAAATCTAGCTATTAAAATAGAAAATAAATGAAAGGATGAGTTTGAAGATATAAAACTAGATTTCACTTATCATTCTTAGAGAAGAGCCTATACACAAAGAAAAAAAGAAAAATGTTTTGGTTTGGCTATTTAGGGGCTTGCCTTAGTCAAACCCCCATTTCATTATTCCAACTTTCATGATAGACAAGATTTTTTATATACATTTAAAAATGCAAATATAATAGTTTGAAAATGAAAATGTGGCAACTTGAAATATAAATAGTTAACTAACAAAACATTAACACTTGAAGAACTCAAATTCTAATGTAAGATGAAAAAGAACAATAAAATGGAACAAATCACCTTGAAGTTTTTAGAAATTTCCAAGGAACTCATTGCTTCAAGATTGTTATTTTGTTTTTTTAAGAGAGAGTGGCATGCAAAGGAGATAATAGCTTGTTGTATCTTCAATGGTGAATGTTGCTTCAAGAGTTATGAGAGCCAAAGAGTGCAAGATAGAGGATCTAAGTAAAAAATCAACTTCATTTCTCCTTTTTCAAACAACAAGTCAGGTTGATTTTTTTCAACGCATGACTACAGAAGGACTATTATGCTAGAAAATTTGTGGGAAGGTAATGCTCCAACAACCATTGGAATAAAAAAAAATTCATGACACTAATGTGTTGCATAATGTTTGTGTGAAGTCCTCCCATCCAAAATAATTTGAATACAAAGAATTGGGAACATCATGAAATTAGTAGAAATGAAATATTCAGGTGCTACTATTTTGAAATTAAACATTTTATATCAAAATACTAAAGAGAGGGCATCATGCATATGAAATTATAAAGGTATACAATTTATGAAACTACAATCATTAATTGCACTACCCAAACCCCATTCATTACAAACTAGTACTTGTAGTTGAACATCATAGCTTACATGTTTATTCACATTTTCTTTATTGCTTGATTTGAAGCTAATAATTTTCTCGTTGTAACTCTCTCATCTTATGCATGTCTCAAAATTTTATTGATTCAATACAATTACATCAAGCAAGCAAGAACTTGGCATAGGATACACAAATAGTAGTTCGAAAGAAGAACCAACAATGGATACCACAACAAAATTATCCATGTTTGGACAAGATACAATTGAAGCATCTAAACATGTGTTCATCTTAGAATTTTTATGGCAAAGACAAAACCTAAGTAGAAATGACATCAAATTATTTGACTTTATAGGATCAATTCACATATAAACCTTACAATGGCATCAGAAAAACTATCCAAACACAATAAAGATTGGGATATAGTCAAGCAAGATTTCCTAGAAAATTTTGCCACATCAAAATTACCTACAAAAGGAGTAAGTAAACTTTGGGAACTGATGCAGCACAAAGATGAATCAATCAAAGACTCAGAAAAAAGATTCAAAGAGGTTGTTAGACACTAGGGAGAACCTCTAAGTGATAAATAAAAGATAGAGTGGTTTATTTCTGGAGTCCTGCCAGAAATAAGAGGAGCACTTGATGGAAGACAATTCAATACATATCCGAAATTAGTTACATTTTCCTACCAGATTGAAAATCAACCATGGCGCAAACATGACAAGGAAGGAGGAAATAGATAAATGGAGAAACTTTGAATTGATTCTCCTTCATAGTTATTCAAGTTAAGAGAAAATCCCACTGTAGTTAGCAATAATGACCAATGCACACTGGCATACATAAAAGGACTGTGAAAAGTAAGTTATATGTGCCAAATACTAGATACAGAGTACCATCATGGCATCAAAACCAAAGAAATGTAAACAATATCCAAAACCCAGAACACTACAATAATAATGGTTCATTCTGTGGAGGTATAGGCCAAGGTCGAGGAAGAGGATGAAGAGTAGATGTTACATGTTTTAATTGTGGCAAACTAGGACACTTTGGAACCAAATGTTAGGGGAAAGGAGAAAACAATATGGATTTTACGGCCAAGAAGATCATAGCACATTTAAATATGAAAAGGCATGCTAGTATTATAAAAACACATCACCACAAAATCAAAATGATGAGCCGCAAAACTCAAATACAAATAAAGGAGCAATACTTCTTCGGAAGGTACCCAAGAATTTGGAAGAAGAAACAAGGAAATGATGGAAGGCAGGAAGGGATGAATGATACATCATAGAAGAAAGTAGCACCAAAGATGAGTACCACACATACCCTAGAGAAATAGAAAAGTGTAAAGAAATAATAGTAACTAGATAGGGTAGAAATACCAAAAAATAACATGCAGTATTGGTAGAAGAAGAGAGCTCAGAAGAGGAGGAAAATTTTTACCCCACTAAGCAACAACATGACCAGATCCTAGAACAGGCTAGGAAAATAATTGAGAAGGAACAAGGGAAGGAAAGAGAGAAGAATGGTATTTTCTTCAAACAAGAAGTAAGGATACTAAAACAATTAGCATAAGCGGTAGGGGAAAATGACTTACTAATAAAATTAAAATTAATTACTAAATACTAGAACAAGAAATCCATTCCACAAGTCAGAAAAGTAAGGAAACACTAGAAAATAAGGCATATCATGATTAACCTACATATCCATAACCAAAATATCTCTAGGGTAATGGTTGATTTAGGGGTAGACGTCAACCTAATCCATAGGATGACCCACACTAGAACCTACCCCATGTAACATCAGTTTGGTGGATGGCTCCAAAATGAAAACCTTAGGTACTTGGAGACAAGTAGAAGTAAAAGTAAACATTAAAGGAGTTAAATAGATTATAGATTTTGAGGTAGTTACAATTAAAGAAACATTTGATTCCTTTGATGCACTTCTAGGATTAAGATGGTTCGTAGACTTATGTAGAGTAATACATGCCAGGAAGGAAGAAATTTCATTTGCAGGTGACAAGAGGATAGTACACATCCCCTTAGGAAATAATTGAGATGAAACTCACATAGAAGTAAAGGTGGAGGAATACGAGGATGATGACAAAAAACTAGACACCATAACTAAGCTACCTACAACTAAAATTTGGGAAGAACCCAATTTAGAAGGGGAACTGGAGATTGATGAAACTAATGGAAATATAGATAGTGAAACTACACTAGAGGCTTGGTTACAAGATGAGTTGAAAGAACATTCTTGTAGAATATTTGGCTCCACAAGGATATTTATGGTAAGGAAGACACCAACAGAAGAACCATCCGCATAAAACATACCACAAGATACAAAGGATGGTAGAAAAAAGGCAAAGAGAACTTTCCATCAAGTCAACCATATTTAACATCAAATTTTAAACATCAAGTTACCCAAATATTTTAGAGTAGGAGACTTATTAGCATACCTAGGAAAAATAGAACAAATCTCCCCAAATAAAACCCAAAGACTTAATACACTACCGCATATCCTTACCTGCATTGCCACATGTTGGTATGGCACACATAAGCACATCATTATCAATTGGGAAACCTTTAAAAATTTAATAAAAACAATATTTCTACCGGAAGTAGGAGAATATGAAGATATACCCACATATGAGGGAGACATCCTACCACAACACCATTTAGACATGTGTATACACTTTTGGGAAGAAGGGTATGAGTATGATGATATATTATATATCCAATTGTTCTACAAGAAACTTAAATTGATGGCTAATACTTGGTACATTGACCAAGAGAGACATACATAAACTAAAACGTGGGATGAACTAACAAAAGATTTTCTCCATACCTTTTCATTTTCTAGTGACAACCCTTAGATACATATCATATTACTACAAATGAAAGAGATCATATTTAATTCAAAAGAAGATCATAAACTAGTAGTAACACAATATCCTTACACACCACCTAAAGAAGAATGGATATATGAGTACATTAATTGGTTGGACTAGGAAGCAACCAATGCAGAGAAACACTATTGTGTGGTATAAAATGATGACGATGAGCAGACCCCATAAATAAGAGTAGATCAAGGATAAAGGGAAATAGAAGAATCCACCACACCCAAAAGGAAATACTATAATGACTCCCTCAAATTGAAGGAGGAAAATATTATGGTAGAAGGGGATTCCAAGATGGAAAGAATAGAGGACTATTGGGATGAAAAGGTAGTAGATCAAACAATAGAAGCCCTATTTGAATTCCAAGACTTATTCACCTTTACATAAATGAAAGGAATTAAAGAAGTAGAAATGATGAAAATTCAACTTAAGGAATGTGTTAAACCAGCTGGGAAGAGACCTTATAGACTAAATCCAAATATGAAGAGAAAGTTTAAAATAGAGATAGACAAGATGTTAGCTACTAGAATCATTAAATTGATAGAGAATGCGCTGATTAGATAATCCCCATGGTGGTCCAAAACAAGGAAATTAGATAAGTAAGGATATGTGTAGATTTCAGGGAGTTGAACAAAGCTTGCATACATGATTCGTTTACAACTCCATTTATAGAAGAAATCCTAGAATCGATTGTTGGAAGAGAGATTTACTCATGTATTGATGGCTTCTCTGGATATCACCAAGTTAAGATAAAAGAGGAAGATCAACCTAAAACCACTTTTGTGATAGAATAGAGATCATATATGTACAATGTGATGCCTTTTGAGCTGAAAAATGCCCCATGCGATATTTAGTAGAATAATGATTACCACTTTTAAAGACTTCATCCATGATTTTTTAGAAGTTTACTTGGATGATTTGAATGTTTATGGGCTAGTGAAAGATCATGTGCAAGTACTCAGTATGATACTAAATCGATGTAGAAGAATGTAAATCTCATTGAATTTGAAGAAATATACCTTTATGATACCCTTTGGGACCTTATTATGCCATATCATATGTAAGGAGGGATTAATGGTGAACCCTATGAAAGTTGCACTAATACTAAACTTACCACCACCTAAGAATATGCCAAAGTAAATAAATTTTTGGGCTAACCATAGGAATTCCATAAGGGGATATGCCAACATTGTTGTGCCACTAAAAGAACTCTTGAAAAAGAAGAAAAGGAAATTGGTATGGTATAGAGCTATTATGTCTGATGGTTTTTCACATCATGTATTGCCACCAATGACAAAGGGGGAGATTGTTGCAAGTATGAGAAGATAGTGTTGTCATTGATGAAAACAAGTCGGTGTTGTCATTGATGTCTACAGTTGAGTGAGTTGGTTGCAAGAGTCCAATTGATGCTTTGATTAGTTGCATTATGTTGTCATTAGTAAAGCTACTAGTGTCAACCTCTAATGTTGCTTTGATAAGCTTCTATATATGGTTGTGGAAGTGCTAAATATGATGAGGATGTGTCTCTGGTGCTTGGTTTCCAAGTGCTTTTGAGAAAATTTGATAAAAAAGAGGAAACAGTGAGTTGAAGTGGTATTTTGGGTGACAGAGTTGTGTTCTAGTTTTGCTCCGCATTTCTTGTAGGTTGAAGATATTCCTATGTGGTTTAGATCATATGTTGATCAAAGGTATTCAAAGATGTTATATCTAGAATGTAGGCTTCTGGATCAATATGCAAAGAGAGATATGTTCACTAGTGTGTGAGCTGAGTTTGTAGTGTTGTTTGCAGTGGTGTCTGGGAGAAATGTATTTGCTCCACATTTCTCTGTGAGTTGATGTTTGGTCTTGCGGATCTAGGAAGTTGTTCATATTGTTTATATCTTTCATAATTCAAGACTGTTCACGATTTGGTGTAGTGCATAGCGAGTTTCATATGTCGATGTGCATGGAAGGTAAACTAGATGTTTAGGATGAATGTGTTTTATTGGTGCAAGTTGGTGCAAAGAATTCGTTGGATCTCAGGTGGTTCGTGGATTGTTCCAATCATCTAGAAGTGTGTTATGTGGTCCACATGTTATCTTGATAAAAAGATAAGCATGTACTTAATTGTTCAATGGTGTTTACACAGGTAACGTCTGACGTCAATGTTTGCACTACATGCAAAGTCGTTTAAGTATTGATGAAGGTGTAGCATGGTGTGTGAGAGTTAATTTGGGTCCAAGCTATGTTATATTGTGGTTCTCTTTCATGCCTATCCACCACACGAATGTTTAGTGGCAACCTAATTTTGAATTTGTAAACTTATGAGGCATATGTGGCTGACTTGAAGATGTTTTTCAAGTCATGGATGGTATAAATGAAAGTTGATTTGATGCGAGATGTGGTGTGTTGTTGTGATAAGTGTTGTGATGAGAAATTCAGAGTAGTAGAGTGCAAAGATGTGAAGTGCAATGCAAGCTTTCAAGTGTTAGTTTGTTGGATGTAGTGAGCATAAGGTGGCTACAATTCCTTAATCAAATGGTGAAGGTGTAGAATCCATTATGGTGGATTCTTTGTTGCACTGAGTTTTTTTTCTCTGTGTAACACTCCTTCTCTATCTTATTTTCTATTTCGGCAGTGACCCTTTCATCTTTGGACAATGAGCCCTTCGACAATGAGCCTTAATGTATTTGGTGTTGATATTACTTATATTGTGAGCTAATCCTCATCATGGTTTTTCAATGTAAATCTGGTGTTCTCTTGTGTATGGTGTTAAGTTGTTTCAATTCAATTATTTTATTTTCATGCTAATTCATCATAACAAACTTAAGGATTTAATGAATGAATGTGAATCTGAATGTTAATAAGGGATTTGAAGTTTTAGGTTACAATTGATATTTCACACTCCCTCTCAGTTTTCTTGTGAATTTCAACACATCTATGCAAACATCATCATATCATAATCATATTTACACTCATCAAGTTCTGGTTTGGATGGCATAAAAGATATAAAAGGTATATAAGTTCAAGAATGCATATGAAATAAGCATCTTAAAGTGTTTAAAATATATGAACTAAACGAGATAAAACTAGCTACTAATCAGGCTCATCAACCACTACAAAAACCCATACGCCCTTGGGTAAATCAAACCTCTTATACACACTGAAACCAATTTTTTTGGATAGGTACATAGTCCTCTACACTTTCCAGATCTACCTGCAAGTTACAATTTCAATCTATTAATTGTCAGATTCTTAGATTTTGCATATTAGGGCATATAGTCTAAGTAGGTTAGTGAAAGAAATTTGTGAGATTTTCTAGGTAGCCTACCCAAGAATCTAATGATTGAAGGAAAGAAAAACCAAAAATATGAGGAGGAATAAACTATATTCCTCTCAAGAATGCAAAACTATATTCAACTTGATAAATTGAGAATTGTAAAGGAAATGCCTTGGTTATATAGGCCAAGGGGAGAGATGGATGTAACTAGATTATGATAAGTGTTGGCATCCTATGAGGTGTGACAACTCATGTCATTAAAGGCTCAACCACCTTACCCTATGTAAAGTTAAGCTAGTGTGAAGAGGACTTTAGTGGAGAACTAGCTAAGAATGAACTAGTTAGATAAAGTACCCCTTTCACAGTAAAACCCCCCCTTAAGTGAAACTTAGGGATAAGTATACAATACAAGGATGTAAATATGGGTCCTGGCTACTAGGTCTAATGAGGTACCCATGTACATAATAACCTCTCAATGATAAAGAAGGAGAAAACCTAGTGGGAAAAAACTCCCACCCATGAGAGGGTGAATGAAGAAGGTCTAAGTGACCCCCTCAAAAGAGATTTGCCTCACCCCCAAGAGAGACCAAAGATGAACATACTTGCTCTCAGTGAAGGGTTTGGTGAATATATATGCAACTTGATATGTTGTAGAATAGTAGCGCAAATCAATGACCTGCTCCTAAATCAGCTCTAGAAGAAAATGCATATGAATCTCGATGTGTTTGGTGCATTGATGATGGATCGGGTTCTTCGAGATTTGGATGGAACTTTGGTTGTCACAATAGATAACTGATGGCTTCAGAAAGGTGATTCCAAGTTTAGTGAGGATATTTTGAAGCCAAATAGCCTTAGTGGCAGCATTGATAGCTCCCCGATACTCAACCTCAGTTGAAGAAAGAGCAATGGCATGTTGCTTCTTACTCTTCCAACAAATGGGACCAAAACCATAGTGAAAACTATAGCCGAATGTGGACTTGTGATCATCAATATCACCAGCCCAATCAGAATCTGTGTATCCAAGTAAGTCTAAATTCATGCCTGTTGCATAGTGAATCCCATGCCGATGAGTGCCCTGAATGTAGTGCAAGATGCATTTGGTAGCTTTTCAATGAAGCTCATGTGGTTCTGTCATGAAGCGTGAAACAATGCCAGTTACAAATGAAATTTCAAGGTGAGTATGAGTCAAGTAGATGAGGCTACCAACAAGTTGACAATACAAGGTAGCATCAACTAGTGGCGTGGAACACTTCACCTCAAGCTTAACTCCAGACAAAAAGGGAGTCGGGACATGCTTACAATCATCCATATGAAAACATGACAAGAGATCAAGAGCATACTTGGGTTGTGCAAGTGAGATTCCAGAAGAGGTTTGTGTGATCTCAATCCTGAGAAAGTAGTGCAAGAGACCCAAGTCAGTCATGGCGAATCTATCATGCAAAGCAGTCTTGACAGATGAGATGATGGATGAAGTGCTCCCAGTGACAATCAAGTCTTCAACATAGAGAGCCAAGAAGAGAAGAGCATCCTCCTTCTGCAAGATGTAGACATTCGGATCTGAGTGGCATATGGAGAACCCAATGGAGAGAAGAAAGGACTCCATTTTGGCATACCAAGCTCATGGAGCTTGTTTGAGGCCATAGAGAGACTTCCTTAGTTTAAAAACCAATGAAGAATCTTGAATGAATCCTTGTGGCTGCTCCATGTAAATTTCTTCATGTAGATCTTCGTGAAGAATTAACTCTTCACATCCATTTGATGTACAACCCAACCATGACTGCAGAAATAGCAAGTAGCAAGCGAGTGGAGTTCATTTTGACAGCAGGGGAAAAGGTCTCAATGTAGTCAATACCTGGTACTTGAGAGAAACCTTTGGCCACAAGTCATGCTTTATACTTGTCAACTGAGCCATTAACTGCAAATTTGGTTCGATAGATCCACTTACACCAAACCAATTTTCTTCCCTTGGGAAGTGGAACAAGATCCTATGTTTTATTTCACATTAAAGAGTTGTACTCTTCCTCCATTGCAAAATCCCACTCAACAATACTAGATGCTTCATGAAATGATTGTGGATCTGAAACTGTGTCGATGTAGGAATGTGGAACGTCTTGATGTTGTGATCGAGTCCTCCTTGTATTTGAAGGATCCCTAACAAGATCACCTACAAACTCAAGTGTTTAGCGAGCCCAACGAGGCATGGAAGGGGATGGAGGAGGAGATTCTAAACTCTCTAAAGAGGAAGATGAAATCTCATGATCAACGAGATGACTAGAGGAAGTATGAGGAAAATCCTCAATGTCAGAATCCTCTAAATCCACTGTGGAGGAAGGAAGAGTAGAGGAGGAGCTTGAAAAGCTTTCCTCAAAATGCACACTACGCTCAATGAAGAGCTCATGTGTTGTAGGATCCATTAGTCGATATCCTTTGACACCATCAGGGTAACCAACAAAGATACAAGGCCTATTCTGAGGTTCCAAGGCCTTGCGCTTCTTTGAAGGAATATGTGCCCATGCTGGGGAGACAAAAAATCTAAAGTGCCCCATAATAGGTTTCCTACCACACCAAGCTTCGAAGGGAGTGATGCCCTTTAGTGCCTTATGTGGAACTCTATTTTGGATATGAGTAGCACAGTTGATAGCTTTTGCCCAATAGGCAAGTGTAAGGGAGCGAGCACGGATCCTGCAACCAACCATCTCTTTCAGGGACCGATTTTTCCTCTCAGCTACACCATTTTGTTATGGTGTGTAGGGAACAATATGTTGAAGATCAATCCCTTTAAGAGTACAAAATTTCTTAAATTGATGGTTCACATTGTTGGATGTTGTGGTTGTGTGCCTGATATGTGGTTGTCATTGATGTCAACACTATTAGCATTTAATGTATTGAAGGTTGTATATGTTGAGGATATTGAGAAAATTGTAAAAGAAAGTATTGCAGGTTCCTAGTGGAACTGTAAAGGTCATGAAGGAATCCTCCAAAATTTTTAGAGGTTCATGTGAAGATTTGTTCAAAATTATGAAGATCTATGTTTTGACAGTGTTTTTGTGGTCTTTTTCAGTGTTCTTGATTAAAGTTGGTATAATTTTTGTAATTCTAGTTGTTTTGGATGTTTCTCTATTGTTTCTTGGTGTTCTTGGATGTTTCTAGATCATGCTCTATCTTTATGGTACGCCCACATTGATCGGTGTGCTCGTGGTCGAAGATTTTTCTCTGTATGTTCAATTTTTCATGTTCTTGTCCGACATGATTGGTGTAACATGTGGTGGATCTTTGAGGTGAAATTAATTGAGTTCTTTTTGTGTTGGAGTTGTTAATTTGGGTCTCCACTATGTTGTGGCTGACCTTGGTGGATTCGTATTGAAAATTTATTTGTAAATTTGGGCCAACATTGAAAACATGTTTTATATTTCTGGTTGTCTAAGTTGTTGATATAATCTCATGTTGTGGATATATAAGAGTGATTGTTTCATTGGTGTAAAGTGTGCTTGGTATGCTCCCATGTGTGTATGTGTTAATATCATTCGATTGCATAGCCGAGTGTGAAGAAGACTGAGTGAAGTGTGAAAAAGTGTGAGCGAAGAGTGAAGAAGGTTTTTCTATGCTTAACTGGAACTATAATTAGGCTTGTGTAAAATCTATTTTCTCAGTTCACAATTTGGATGGTTTTAATCCAAAATTTTCTTTGGACAGTGAGTCATATTTTGTATTTGAGCAATGAGCTCTAGGCAGTGTGTCTGAATGCATGTGCATTCCCATTATTTCTCATTATACTTTAAATAGGGTATTGGACTAACCTCCACTGTGGTTGTTCCCCTAACAGGGTTTCCACGTAAAAATATTGGTGTTATTTTTGTTTCTGATGTGTTGATTGTTCATGGTTTATTATTCATTTGTGGACTTTGAGATTAAAGTTAAGTTTAGAAAAGTTTAAATATTCTCACGACCAGCGTTCACCCCTCTCCAATTGTTTGTGTTTTTAACAATTGGTATTAGGAAGTTGGTTCCTCTAAATTTTTTTTAAAAAGATTGAGGTGCAAAGGATGACATCATACAAGAGGATAATTCTGAATATGATGGAACAGATATGTTGTGGAAAACTTGAATAGACATCACATTTAGAGTGTATTGAAAGGTGAACCCTTCTAAAGAAAATTACAAGAACAAATATATTTATTCATTAGAAAAGTGCTGATGAGATTAAAAGTGAGAATAATGTCTGAGCTATGGAAGCTTTGCTGAGTGCTCTAACAAATTAAGAAATGACAAATGTGTTAGGTCTGAAGATAGCTCATGAGATGTGGAAGAAGTTGGAAACTTTGTATGAAGGAGATGTACATGTGAAGATGGCTAAGCTACAAAGTTTGAAAGGAAAGTATGAAAATCTAAAGATGGGTGAAGATGAAAATATTTCTTCTTTCATGCAGAAAGTGAATGAACTAGTGATGGGCATTAGATGTGTTGATGGTATCCTGGAAGAGGAAGAAAATTGTGGCTAAAATGCTGGTCATGCCTCCCTCCTACAAAGCTAAGGCTCATGCTATTGAAGAAACTAGATAATTGATGAATGTGACAAGGGACACATTGATTCATAAACTTGATACCTTTGAGCTGAGCGAATTTGGTAATTTTGTTCCTAAGATTGAATCTGCATTTAAGGCTACTGTATCTAGAATAAACAAGCAAATATATGATCTAGAAGAGAGTTCCAAAAATACATTCAATTATGAGGAAGAAATGAAAAAACTTGAAGATGAAGAAAGAGAGGTAGAAGAGTTAGAGCGTTGATAGTAAAGAAGAAGGTGGGGACAAGGAATTAAGTATAAAGGAAAGTTTCCTATCAAATGTTTTCTTGCTGAGGTAAAATCCCGGTCATTTTGCATCAAGGTGTCACGAAAGAGTTCACAGATCTAAGCCTTACAAATCGTTTTCAAAAGAAATGTTACTTTGTTGGAAGAAGGTGTAGTGATGGTAGGTCCAATAAAGATAATGGAAATGAAGATGATTGGGTTTTCATTGCTATCTCAAGGAAAATAGTCGTAATGGCTATTGAATCGCTAAAGTTGAGAAATCTCTTGCAGCCTGAATTGAAGAAAAGGATTAGTGGGTCATTGACAATGGATGCTCACATCATATGACTAGTGACAAAAGAAAATTTGCAAGTCTAGAGAAGTATGATGATGGGGTTGTAAGATTTGGAGATAACAATGCTTGTGTGATTAAGTAGGAGGGATCTATTTGTCTTGGTGAGTAAGCATATACTAATGATGTTCTTTATGTTGAAGGCTTGAAGCTGCAACCTATTGAGTGTTGAATGAAATGGTGAAAAAGGTTATGATCTTTAGTTCAAAGACATAGATGCAAGATATGAGCTCTTGAAGAGAAATATGGTGTGTCTCCAAGTAAACAAACAAAGGTAATGTTTTACTAGTAACATGAGAAAGTTGTTTAATTGCTCAAGTAGATGAAAGTTAGTTATGGCATAAAAAGCTATGTCATGTGAATTTTGATAGCATTGTCAAAATAAGTTTCTTTAGATGAACTGTTGGATGGAAGCTATGAAGGAAGAAGTGTCTGATTGAAAAATTGATACATGGATACGTTTGAGACCAAGGTGAAAAGTATAATTGGTACTAAATGGGTCTTTTTGGAATAAGTTTGAATAGACAAGGTGAAGTGATGCAGGAATGAAAGCAGACAGTATGTAAAAAGGTATTGCAAACCGAAGGTATTGATTTTGAAGAAACCTTACATTTGCTAGGATTAGCATTTGTAAGTTATTTTAGCATAGTACTGAGCTATAAAGTCTAAAATGGATGTGAAGTCAACTTTTTAAGAATGGTGAGCTAGAAGATGTATATATTGAACAACCCGATGGTTCAATGACAAGAATGAACATGGGTGCATGGACTCAAGCAAACTGAGGCACAGTATGCTAGACTAGAAAAATACTTATTGAAGCTTGGTTTCAATAAAGGTACTACTGATAGAAACTTATAGTCCAAGTTGGATCATGACAAAGAGTTATTATTGAGGTCTTTGTTAATGACATTATTTTGGAGGAGATGATAATCTGTGTATGAAGTTGTTAAGTAAGAATGAAGAAGTGAATTTGAGATAGGTATGATTGGAGAAATGAAGTTCTTTCTGGTTGCAGATTTTCCCGAGTTAGACAAGGGATCTTCATATCTCCCAGTCCAAATATGTACAAGAATTGTTGAAGAAGTTTGGCATGGATGATTCAAAACCTATTGGTACTCCCATGGTAACTGCATGTAAGTTGAAACAAAATGATGATTCTCCTAAGAAAAATCAAACAAGATATAGATCAATGATTGGTGGATTGCTCTACTTAACTCATACTAGACTAGACATTATGAATGTTGTATGTATGGTTGCTAGATTTCAAACAAATAAAATAATCTCATGTATTTGTTAAAGAGAGAATCTTGGTATCAGAAAGGCTTGATTGACTTTGGTACCCCTAAGGATGATGATCTTACTTCATCTACATAGGCTGATCGCAGTTGGGTAGGAATTCCTTAGATGAGCCGAAGTACTAGTGGTGGTGCTTTCTTCCCTCGGGAAGAAATTAATGTGGTGGAGCAAAAAGCAAATTCCATTTCTCTATCTTGCTGAAGTAGAATATATTGCCTACTACAAATAGCGTACTCCATTGATGTGGATGAAATAGATCTTTGAAAAAGATATCAAATAATAAATGATGAACCTATTTCCATATACTGTGACAACTCAAGTGCTATTAACATTTCAAAGAATCCAGTGCTACACTCTAAGACCAAGCATATATCAATCAAGTTTCACTTTCTGAGGTAGAAAGTGAATGAAAAAGAAGTCAAACTGGAGTATGTTCCTACCAAAGAACAGATTGTAGATATTTTCACTAAGCCATTTCCGGAGGATACTTTTGAGTATCTTAGAGGGATGCTAGGAGTGATTACCCCTCCTGATATGAACTGGGATGCATTAATTTGCATCAATCCACACATTTCATGATCATATTTTGATCCAGATTGATGTTTCCATGGCTGCTACTAAGGGGGAGTAGTCAGATGTGCAAATATGTGGTTCAGAGCTTGTATGTGGGAAGATAATGCTTATCTTTGCCATTGATGTCAAAGGGGGAGAAGAGTCATGTGAAAAACTGTTGCCTATCTGCAGTAAGGAGTCTTGTGGGAAGAAGATCTTGCAGAAGAAGTCAAGGAAGAAGAGTCAAAATCTAAGGAGTAAGTGTTGATTGAGAGTTGGGTTGATGGTGTCTTTCACATCATGTGTTGTCATCAATGCCAAAGGGGGAGATTGTTGGATGTTGTGGTTGTGTGGTTGATATGTGGTTGTCATTGATGTCAACACTATTAGCATTTGATGTATTGAAGGTTGTATATGTCGAGGATATTGAGAAAATTGTAAAAGAAAGTATTGTAGGTTCCCAGTGGAACTGTGAAGTTGATGAAGGTGTCTAGTTCTGTATGTTGAAGATCAATTGTTGTGGATTAAAGGGTTTATTGTTGAGTGTATCTAGTCCATCCTCTAGAAGTTTCAGAGGTCTGTGTGAAGATTTGTTCAAAATTATGAAGATTTGTCTTTTGATAGTGTTTATGTGGTCTCTATCAGTGTTCTTGATTAAAGTTGGTATAATTCTGGTAATTCTAGTTGTTGTGGATGTTTCTCTATTGTTTCTTGGTGTTCTTGGATGTTTCTAGATTGTGCTCTATCTTTGTGGTACGTCCACATTGATCGGTGTGCTCGTGGTCGAATATTTTTCTCTATATGTTCAGTTTTTCATGTTCTTGGCCGACATGATTGGTGTAACGTGTGGTGGATCTTTGAGGTGAAATTAATTGAGGTATTTTTGTGTTGGAGTTGTTAATTTGGATCTCCACTATGTTGTGGCTGACCTTGGTGGATTCACATTGAAAATTTATTTATAAATTTGGGCCGACATTGAAAACATGTTTTATATTTCTAGCCGACTAAGTTGTTGATGTAATCTCATGTTGTAGATATATAAGAGCGATTGTTTCATCAGTGTGAAGTGTGCTCAGTATTCTCCCATGCATGTATGTGTGAATATCATTTGATTGTAGAGCAAAGTGTGAAGAAGACTGAGTGATGTGTGAAGAAGTTTGAGCGAAGAGTGAAGAAGGTTTTTCTGTGCTTAACTGGAACTGTAATCAGGCTTGTGTAGAAGCTATTTTCTCAGTTCACAATTTGGATGATTTTAATCCAAAATTTTCTTTGGATAGTGATTCCTCTTTTGTATTTGAGCAGTGAGCTCTAGGAAGTGTTCCTGAATGCATGTGCATTCCCTTTATTTTTTATTATACTTTTAATAGGGTATAATATATTGTGGACTAACCTCCACCATGGTTTTTCCCCTAACAGGGTTTCCATGTAAAAATCTTGGTGGTCTCTGTGTTTCTAATGTGTTGATTGTTCATGGTTTATTATTCATTCATCAGATATGAGATTAAGTTAAGTAAAGTTTGAAAAAGTTTAAATATTTTGTGACAACTGATTCACCCCCTCCCTCTCAATTATCTGTCCTTATTTTTCCAACACACATATTCTCTGCCATTATCAGTGAATAGAATTTTGACACACTTTCCAAATTGCTTCTCAGCATGAGCCTTAAACTCTTGAAATCTATCAAATATTTTTGCTTTGTGTCAAAGAAAGTAGACCCATGTGTATCTGGAATAGTCATCAATGAAGGTGAGCAAATAACGAGCCTTACTAAAGGATAATGATGGAAAAGGACCCACCAAGTCATTATGAACCAATTCAAGGACTTCTAAAGCCCTCCAAGCCTTCCCTTTGTTGAGCTTGTCTTCAAGATGTTTTCCCAAGGCACAACCTGAACATACACCATCTGAAAAATTGATTTGAGGAAGACCCGTGACCATATTCTGTTTGCTAAGTTGTTGAAGATAGCAGTAGTTGAGATGGCCAAACCGCTCATGCCATAGTTTGCTCACAACATTTGAATGGGTGAGCAATGCATTTGAATGTGAATCAGGTACAAAATAAGAGAAAGCATATAGGTGAGACTCATGATTGGCCTTACCAACTGCAAGGAGTGCATTATCTTCAAGATTCCTGATGCTAACAGAATTTGGAGTGAATTCAACTTTTCTACCATTCTGAGTGATTTGGTAGACAGAGAGAAGGTTGACTAATAGATTGAGCACGCAAAGGACATCTTCAAATGTACCATTGTAGTATTAATTGAACCCTTCCCAATTACACCCATTGGAGAATCATCCTTGATAAGAATGTGGGGCACCGGGCAAGGTTCCAACAAAGAAAAATGTTCTTTAATAGAACCCATGTGATGTGATGCACCTAAGTCAAGAATCCACTCTTTTGAAGAATTAATAATAGCAACAAGTGCATGTTCTTTCTCTTTACTTGCTTTTGAAGGAGTAGAGGATTGTTGAGCAACAAAAGAAGGTAGATTAATGTTGTTCATTTTAAGAAGATGCTTTAACTCATCAATCTGCTTCTTATGACAAGAATGTTCCTCGTGACTAGGTTTCTTGTAGTAGCTACAAGTTGGCCACTCCTTTTGAAAATTCCCCTTTGAAGAGGACTTGGAGTAAAATTTTGTTGTTGAAGATGATTGTGTTTGATCTATTTGTGACTTCTTCTTGAACTGCTTTTGTTTGTTGTCAGGTTTCCTTGATGCTTTCTGACCCTTTGGTTGACCAACCATCAAAGCTTGTGAGTGTGAAGGCTTAAGAAGACCCATTGAAAGAAGCTTACCTTGCTCTTGCATCAACATTTCAGAAAATGAAGCAAAAGAAGGTGTAGTGAAGGTAGATCCCATTGTCAACCTATGAGTATGAAAGCTAGAAACAAAAGATGCAAATTCAGGTCCAAGTTTTTTTAGAGTGTTATAGACAAGTTGAGTGTCTTTCTTCTCTAAGCCACATGATTTACATTGTGATCTCAGGTCATTGACCTTTGTTACATAATCTTGGATGTTATCAAAAGACTTTGGATCAAGACTCATTAGTTCGTTGTCAATTTGATAACCACAAACTTCATTAGTTGTACCATGGAGAGTTTTTAATTTTTCCCATGCATCATGTGAATCTTTATAGTCTTGAATCTGAAACATTATATCAAGAGAAACTAAACTCCTTAGACAACCAAAAACTTTTGTATGTTCAAACATCTAGAGTAGTTTTTCCTTATCATTTGTGGGTTCAGTTACCTTCTTCTCAACATAAGGTGTATATCCTAGTTGCATTAAGGCATTCCATGCATTTTGATGCCATGTGTTGTAGTTGTAGGGCGTGAGCAATGGAAACTTAAATGTACCCATAGTAAGGAAAAACAAAGCACAAAGTATGAGAGATGTTCAAACACAAAGACACTAAGAGACCCCCACTTCTTTACTCAATCAAAGAACCCCTCTCAGAAAAAAAAATTGATTTGGCACTTTATATTTAGTGCAGTTACAGATTTTTGGATTGCTTTTACAAATCCTCAAGAAATAAACGTGTGTTGAAAATATAAATTTGGTATAATTTCATATGAAATAAACAACACCAATTCAAAGTACACGAAAAATATGCACTTTCAAAAAAAGAATCAACTCGATCTACGGTCGTATGCAAAAGTTATGTGGATTTGAAGTTTCCAAAACGAGAATGGTGATGAGTCATCTCTAAGAATCTGCAATTTCTGAAAAATCTGTGCACCAAAATCGGAAACCATCTTCACCAATGCGTAGAGCATGAAAATTAGCCCAAATAAAAAAAACTGCATTGAATTCTGACGTCGAGAGCCCGAGTTATCAACTTTCAAAGTTGGTCTTGAAAAATCAATGCATCAATGGAGAGGGGTTGTGAAAAACTTTCGCCAAATTTAGCAGAACTGCCGCCAAAGTTAGCAATCAGCCATGGATAGATGTCCGCCAAAGAATCCACCAAAAAATTGCTAAATATAGTAGTCCGCTAGATAAATTTCGCTGACTGCCAATTTAGCTGGTGCTAAATCTTCCTCCAAATTTAGTGACTTTGAGATATTTATATTTTTTAATAAAAAAAAAAATATTAAATATGTCGACACATTTAAAAAAGTTCGTTGAAAAACAATTAGTTTTAATATTTAAATATTAAAAAACATCGGTGGAATTAATTACGGGCAATTTTTTTTTTTTTAAAGTAATATTTAATAATATGTTAAATAATACTAAAAATATTAAAAATTTTAAAAATACCAAATCATTCCTTTCTAAAAGGCAGAAGGCCAATGTTTGGAAATTTAATTTTGTACCCTTGAATGAAGTGCAGGCAGTGTAGAACTTGCTGCTGCGTAGGTGCCATGCAGGAGTACCCTATGTAAAGGTCATAGTGCATGCAGTCATCAATAAGGTACACAACCATTTAGACACTACCCAGGTACATATATATTTTTTTTAAAAAATTGATGATATTTTGTTTTTTTAAAATTGTTTTAAATTTTTAGGCCTTTGATTTTTAGAAGAATAATATACAGAAATTTTCATTTTTTTGCAAATTGTTTTTTCATTTTTCAAAAAACAAGTATATTTTTTAAGTGAAAAATTAATGATATTTTTTTTTTTTTATTTTAAATTTCAAAATTTTCATTTTCATTTTCAAAATTGATGACATATTAATTTACAAATTTTGAAGTTTTTTAAGAAAATAATGTGAAAAATTTTTTTTTTTTCAAATTATTTTTTTCAATTTTTCAAAAACAAAAATTATGTATATTGCTTTGAAATTTGAAAAATGTTTTTTTAAATCAAAATTTTTAAAATGAAAAAAATACATATTTAAAAAAAACAAATAAAAATAAAATATTTTATTTTAAAACAAAAATAAAACTTTAAAATAAAAAATATTATTTTCTAAATTAATTTGTTTATGGGGGCTAAATGGCTCCCTCGACAATTTTTTTTTGCCTTACTTGACAACTTTGTCCAAAATTGACATTTTGATAGTTGATTTTATGGTTTTGAGGGCTTCTAAGCACGGTGGTAGGGTCGGATTTGACCCAAAATGCTCCGAAATGATGGCTCCTTGTTGGATTTGGCAATGAACCTCCCACTTCAAATTATTGCAGATATGGCCTCAGGTGTCCATTTCAGGTGAAATAAGGGGCAAATCTGACTATCTCAACTGCTCTGGACTTAATGGTGATCTCAAAATCTCTCCAAGAAGCTTCAAAAGACCTGTAACTAACAAGTTAATATATGAACCCCCCTAGAAATTGATATTCTTTTCACACCTTTTTGATTTTCCAGATCATCTGAGGATGCAAGACAAGAGCATACTTAATTTTTCTCAACACTCTCAGATTTCCTAAAGGAATGCTAATTCACAACTCAAATTTGGCTCTGATACCATGTGAGATTTGCTAACTAGCCTACCCAAGAATCTAATGACTGAAGGAAAGCAAAACCTGAAATATGAGGAGGAATAAATTGTATTCCTCTCAAGAATGCAAAGTTATATTCAGCTTGAGAAATTGAGAATTACAAAGGAAATTCCTTGGTTATATAGGCCAAGGGGAGAGATGGATGCAACCAGATTATGACAAGTGTTGGCATCCTATGAGGTGTGATAACTCATGCCATTAAAAGCTCAACCACCTTATCCCTATGTAAAGTTAAACTAGTGTGAAGAGGACTTTGGTGGAACTAGTGTGAAGAGGACTTTGGTGGAGAACTAGCTAAGAATGAACTAGTTAGATAAAGTACCCCTTTCACACTAACAAAATTCAATCCCAATCCACTCTAAGACTTAATAGGATGGAGATCCAGGTTTGATTAGCTCACCTTAATGGTTGAAGTCAATCTACTCACCTTGTTGATATC
This sequence comes from Sequoia sempervirens, assembly GCA_007258455.2. NCBI lineage: Eukaryota > Viridiplantae > Streptophyta > Pinopsida > Cupressales > Cupressaceae > Sequoia > Sequoia sempervirens. Next base: position 141,457 of record VDFB02206387.1, read on the forward strand.
CATCTTAATGAAACAATAGAAAATACCCATATCACAAACAACAAACAAACCATTTAAATCCTAGGTTTATGCATTAGACCTAGGGTTCTTATTTAATTTGTTTCAAGTTCAAGATTAAGTACTGGAACAAATGTTCTTTTGGAAATATTTTTATGAAAAAGGCACATGATTAGAAAAAATGGATAGTATCACTTTCTAGATTTAGGAATTTGGAATGACCAAGGAGCTCATTTTTGAGGATTTTATATATTCAAAAGAACTTAACTTGAATGGAAGCTCTAAGAGGTTACATTCCACAAGTAGAAATCAAGAATCAATTAGTTTGGGGAGGGGGATAAGAACACATATTTCTTCCATGATTTGGTCAAAGAAATAAGTGACAATATTCTTTTTAATCTCATCTCCATGAAGGAGACCATGTTTCCTCTTTCCAAGACATATCTAAGGAGGTTGTCTTGCATTTTACCTCGTTTAGAAAAAGGTGGTCTTAGGGCTTTGGAGGATGAATGTTCACCTTGTTTTGGATGATATCTACCCTTTGGTTTCTAAGGATATAAACATTCTACTAATGGGACTAATCTTGATTGAAGATCTTGAGATGTGCTCCTGATGAAGAAAGGTAAATCCCTTGATTTTGATGTTTTTCCCATTGAATTTTATAGGAATTTCTAGGGCATTTTAAAAATTAATCTTTTAGAGGTTATATGGGAATCCTAGGCCAATAAGAAGATGCTTAAAGTTACCATTTCTACCTTTTGAGCCTTGATTCCTAAAAAAGAGGAGGCTAATTATTTTTATCTATTTCACCTCATTTTCCTTTGGAATGTGACATGATAATCACCAAACTTATTGTTGAGTGCTTGAAGTAGATTTTAGCCCCAGGTAAACCCATAATACTAGTTTACAATTTTTTTGAAGAAGGAAAATTGCAAAAACACTCCCACAATCAAAAATTCAGGTTTTAAAGGGTTCACACGAACCCAAAAAAGGGTTCGCTCGAACCACTAGTTCGAGTGAACCACCTTTTCCATGCTTAGTTTGCTCGAACCATATTATGACACGTTGTTTTAAGAAAATAAAGGGAAAATTCAAAAAAAGGGGGGTTCGAGCGAACCCCCCTTTGCTCAAAAGGGTCAGGGGAGTTCGCTCAAACCCTTTTTCCCCCTTCACCCCTCTTCTACCAAATCTTTGCAAAATTTTCCTTTTGAAGCTCGGGTTGAGGATGAAAATGGAGGAGACTTCATAGACCCAACTAGATGATGGTAGTCCTCAGAACGAGCTATCCATCAAATATATTAATATGTTTTGGTTTTATTATGTATTTTTTTAGTTTGATTAAACATAGGTTTTTCACTGAAAATCACGCTCTCTATTTCTGCACATGTGGAAAAATAACAGATTATCAAATTTTTTTTTGAAAATATTAATGCACTAGATATTATGTCCCTGATCCAACAAAAAAAAAGAATTTTGATACATACAAGAAAAGTTATGCTTTAGCCAGTGAATCATGTCTAAATTGTAACTGGTTTGACTTTGAAACTTAATTATGAAAAAAATTCAATGAAATGCTATGAAACCAATTCTATGCATTAGATATCGTAGTTACAAATCTAAATTCAAAAAAATTAGAATTTTATCCTTCATAGAAAAAAAGTTATGAGTTAGCCAGTGATGTCACTCTTTAAAAATGGTGTTTACTGTTAAAAACTAGTTTTTGAAGGAGATGGAAAAAGAAGTGCAATCGATTCCAAAATTTTTGAAAAAAATATATTTAGAATCTACAAACAAAATGTCACAAATCACTAGTTTGCATGACCTCAAAATTCCTCACGGTTTTACCCCTATAGGTGCCCAAAAGTGAAGATTTAGTTAAAAAAATTCAATTCAATGTCTAGTTTGGCCAAAAATTATAAACCAGTATTGTGGGATCACCCCCTCTCTTATTTCTTTTGACTAGGTGTATTTGTAAAAGGACAACAATTTTTTGATAATATTATTGTTTTTGCTAAGGCTATCCATTTTGTGTCTAGTTCTAGGGATAAAGTTATGTTCATTAAGATAGACATGTTAAAGGCTTATGATAGAGTTAGGCGGTCATTCCTTAGGAATGTGTTACCAAATTTTAGGTTTTACTTAGGGTGAATCAATGAGTTATGGGTTGTGTGGCTTCTTCTCCATTCTTAGTTCTTACTAATGGTATCGCTTCTCCTCTTTTTCTAATTTCAAGAGACTTCAACAAGGGGATCCCTATCTTCTTACCTTTTTATCCTAATGGAAGAAGGTCTAGGTAGAATGCTTAAAAACTTGAAAGCTAATGGTTTCATTTAGGGTTGGTCTTGGGTTGAGGACCAAGAGCGAGTGAAAACTTGGAACCATAACCTTGAGGTTTCAAGTTCTAGGTTCCACCTGGGGTTTGAATTTCGAGAAGAAACATTGACAATTCAGAGCAAGAGAAATGGGGCTCGAGAAGCAGAAGGAAACAAGGACTTGGAACCATTGGTTCTAGGTTCTCATTGGGTCCCAAGGCCCGATAGGGACCTACAAAACATGGGGCTCAAGAAGTAGAAGGAAATAAAGACCTCTAACCATTGGTTATAATTAGTTCTTGTTGAGTCTTGAGTCCTATTGATAGGACCTACAAAAGACAAGGCTCAGTAAGTGGAAGGAAACAAGGATGCAGAACCATTGGTTCCAAGTTCTTTTCGGGTGTTGAGGCTCGATAGGGACCAAAAGAAAACAATGGAAGTAGAGAGAAAGGAGGACATAAAACCACTAGTTGCAGGTTCCTATTGGGTCTTGAGGCCCAACAGGGAACAAAGGAAGAAAAATACTCCTACTTAGCCATTTTGAGATTTTGATTTTGGGAAATTGATTGAAGTAGGGAAAGGGAAAAACATAGCCACCAAAGGCACACTTTAGCATGACTAACCCATTTAAATCTCTTAGATCAATTATAACTAGTGGGAAATGCAAGGGGTGCATGAAGTGACAACACAACCCAGCAAAAACTATTACTTTGTAGGTATACAAATGTTATTCAAAGAAAAATGATCCCCTCTCTTGGTCATCTTGATGGATCTCCTTAGCATCAAGAAGTTGATAATATTGACACTAGATTAGTTGGAGCATCTTCCAATTTAATAGATTCTCCTATGAAATATTTTGTAGATAGTTTCATTCTAGATTCTTCTTAAGTTCCAAATGCAAAGAAGAAATATCCTCCTCTATTAGTGCTCTAGCAAAAGAATCTCAAAAAGGTTGGATCCAATGAGATCTCTAAGGTAGGGAAAAAAGAGATTAAGAAAAGGTGAAGATGATAGGGGAATCACTTGTGGAATTTTTGTCATTTGAACATTAGTACTTGCTTCTATACTCCCAAAAAATGATTGTGATTTCCTAGAATTCTAGGGGTTGAAGAAACACCCCTCATCAAAAGGTTGTTCAAGATCTTATCAAGGATCAAAATCCTAATATCATCTTGCTTTAGGATATTAAACTCTTTATGGAATAAATGGTTACTCTTTCTGTAGTGTCTTAAATTGTCACCCTTGGCAATTTCACTCTAGGTTTAGCTCCCCCTTATGTGCTTGGACATAATTATGCTCATAATTTTCCTATTTTATTATCATTTTTAGAAAAGTAGGATAAAATTGGGCAACAAAACTAATTACTGATTTAACAACAATTGAAATTTTAAAATAGGTCTGGACTAGGGTGATATCACCCTTGTCTATCCTATTTTGGCCCAATTTTAAATATGTCATTGTTGGTATTTCAACATTTACAAATTTAAATTCATTTGTTGGCTTTTGATAATTAATTTTGTGGGAAAGCGAATTAATGCATATAAATACAAGTATTTTGAATCACCATTTGAAATCCTAGCAATTTGGAATTACAATTGAGCATCCTAAAAAGCAGTCAAGAGTAGAATTAGTAGAATTATCACATCACTTTCGTCAATCAAGATCATGTTTGAAAGGAATTAGAAAGAGAAAGAAGAAGGAAGAAATTATGAACAAGGAGCTATTATGATCAATCATGTGATTATTATGAAGATGTATGAGTTATCCTCTACATGCTAGCTACAATAGTCTATTGTGTTTTGTGGACTAACCTATTGCAAGTCTTGAATCCATTTAAGCATCCATCAACCAACCTTTGGTGGAAACACATGGTGTGGACATCACTTCAACAAAGATTTCATACCATGGTAACATTATCATTTATCATTTATTGTTTTAGTCAATTATTGTTTTGGCCTTTACCTGACTTAGGGCACACCATCTTGATCATCATCATTTGTTGTGCATGGAGGTGGAAACACCAAAATGGGGTTTGAATGAAGTAAGCCCCTATAAAACACAACCTTTCCCCCTCTTTTCATGTGTGTAGGTCAGATCTGAAGGTTTCATCAATAATAGGTCACAAGAAACATAGAGCAGACTATAACCTACCACCTAGAGTTTTCATATCTTGGAGAAGTAGCATCTCTAGACAAGGGTGGTACTGCCCTTGTCCCTCAAATTTAGGCCTATTTTTTAGTCGCAGGTTCCTCTCTGTACCTCCTTTACAAATTTGTAATTTTTCCAACAATTTTTGTTTTCGTCTGTGTGATAAATTATATTTTCAAATCTAGTGTTTATGTCAAATAGGCTTGTTAAAACACACATCAAAATTATCCTCTTTGCAACTCAAGCAAGTAAAGCCCTAGGAGATTGGCTCTCCCTTGTGGCAACTAGCCAATCATCAAAACCCTAGTTGGTTTATTTTTGAATGTGGAGTCAAAGTGAAAAGAAGTTAAAATCCTAGTTAATCTACTAGTTGGATCTAGGATCACTTTTCCTACTCTACACTTTCTTCTTAGATTTGGTAGGATATTCAATGCCAATGTATTGGAGCCCAAGGATCTACTAAAGGGTTGGATTACTTATGGGATCCTTGAAGTGTCACTCCTTATTAGATAGTGAGAAAACATTCCTTACCAGTGGTGCTTTATTTTAATTTTTTAATTTTGGTGGTTCTATTTTCCTCACTAATGTGTATGTACCTACTAGTCTTCAAAGTAAGGTCCTAATTTGGTCTCATATTAGATTTATTCATTTTATGACTTCTTTTTTCCTTGAATCTTGGTAGGCAATTCAATGCTACTCTTAGTCTTGATGAGAAACTTGGTGGTTTGAGTGAACTAGATCCCTCTTTTTCTTTGCTAAGAGATAATTTGTCTTTTCTTAAACTAGTGGATGTTAAACCAATAAATGGAGTTTTTACTTGGAATGATAGAAGATGTGGGTTTGATTCTATCTCTAAAGTAATTGATAGGTTTTTAATGTTTGGCTATTGGATTGGTTACAATTGGGCATTTTTTCTAATATTTAATAGTGGAAGGGATCAAAGCATTGCACTTTCAAAGTCTTCCTCTTTATTTTCTCTTCCTAAAAATTATCTCTTCAAGTTTCAGCTTATGTGGCTTAGGGATTTTGATATTCATGAGTACATGGATGCATGATGGTTGGAGGGTAAGCCTTCATTTGATACTACTATGTATTCTTTCTTTAAGAGACTTTAATTTGTTAAGTTCAAGCTTAAGTAGTGGAACATATGTTCTTTTGGAAATATTTTTATGAAAAAGGAACAAGTTTAGAAAAAAATGGATGGTATCAATTTCTAGATTTAGGAATTTGGAATGACCAAGGAGCTCCTTTTTGAGGATTCTATCTATTCAAAAGAACTTAACTTGAATGGGAACTCTAAGAGGTTATATTCTACAAGTAGAAATCAAGAATCAATTAGTTTGGAAAGGGGGATAAGAACACCTATTTCTTCTATGATTTGGTCAAAGAAATAAGTGACAATATTCTTTTTACTTTCATTTGAATTGAAGGAGACCATGTTTCCTCTTTCCAAGACATATCTAAGGAGGTTGTCTTACATTGTCCCTCCTTGTTCACAATAGGTGGTCCTAAGGCTTTGGAGGATGAACACCTTGTTTTGGATTATATCTACCCTTTGGTTTCTAAGGATATAAACATTCTACTAATGGGACTAATCTCTATTGAAGATCTTGCTCGATGTGTTCCAAATGAAGAAAGGTAAATCCATTGATCCTAATTTTTTTCCCATTGAATTTTATAGGAATTTCTAGGGCATTTTGAAATTTGATCTTTTAGAGGTTATTCGGGAATCCTAGGCCAACAAGAAGATGCTTAAAGCTATCAATTCTACCTTTCTGGCCTTGATTCCTAGAAAAGAGGAGGCTAATTATTTTTATCTATTTCACCTCATTGTCCTTTGGAATGTTACATGATAATCACAAAACTTATTGTTGAGTGCTTGAAGTAGATTTTATCCTCTCTTATTTCTATTGACTAGGTGGATTTGTAAAAGGACAACAATTTTTTGATAATATTATTGTTGTTGCTAAGGCTATCCATTCTGTGTCTAGTTCTAGGGATGAAGCTATGTTCATTAAGATAGACATGTTAAAGGCTTATGATAGAGTTAGGTGGTCATTCCTTAGGAATGCGTTACAAAGTTTTAGGTTTTACTTAGGGTGAATCAAATGAGTTATGAGATGTGTGGCTTCTTCTCCATTCTTAGTTCTTACTAATGATATCCCTTCTCCTCTTTTTCTAATTTCAAGGGACTTCAACAAGGGGATCCCTATCTTCTTACCTTTTTATTAGGTCTAGGTAGAATGCTTACAAACTTGAGAGCTAATGGTTTCATTTAGGGTTGGTCTTGGGCACAAAAGCTATATTTTCAATCCCACCTTTAGTTTGTGGATGATATAGCTTTGATGGAGGTTGCTAAAATTAGTGAGGTGATCAACTTTAGGAAAGATCTGGATATATATGTAACTTGTCTACCTCTAATCAACAAATTGATGAGGATAAATCTAGTATTTTTTCTTTAATACTCCTAGGCTTATTTGGAAAAAAATTGTCTTCATTCTTCACCTTAGAATAAGGATTCTCCCTTTGGATTACTTGAGTATTCCTTTATCTACTACAAGCCTTGAAAGAGATTAGTAGAATAGGATTCTAGAAAAAATTCAGATGAGGGAACTAGTAAATGGACCTTCCAATGATTTCTTTTTGCTAGTCAATTAATGCTTTTAAACATTTGTCTTGTAGGCTCTTCCTATTTAAAGATTCTTAGCTCTATCAACCCCTAGAGTTTTCTCAAGGAATTTGACACTCTTTCTAGAAAATTCTTATGGGCTCAAAACCTCAATTTCTAAAAATAGAATTTAATTAGTTGGGACCATGTCTATAGACCTAAAATAAATGGTGGCCTTGGTCTTAAGTAGCTTGAGCTCAATTACCCAACCTTGGTAGCCCAATTATACTGGAGATGGTGCAAGAACACAAAACAACTTTGGGCCAAAATCTTCTTTAAATTATTTGAGAGGAGTTGTTGATGAGGATGTTCCTAAGATGGATCTATATGGGAAAGGCTCAATGGTTTGTAAAACCATTAAGAAAGGGGCTTCAATTGTCAAAGGTCTTTTCTAGATTATTAATAATGTTGATAGAGCTCTCTATCAAAAGGATTCTTGGGACGTCCATCCCTTGAGAATATCCAATCCTTTATTGAAAAATTTTAGTCAACGAGGTGGTCAAAATTTTCCCATTTTAAGAGCTCTATTCATTTGGGGAATTCTCAAATATATCAATGGAAAGGCCCCAACAACTAGCCTAGAGGGGAAATGTTTGAAGCCCATGTTACTCTTTCCTCTATTCTTGTTGATCACCTTGTTGCTCCCTAGATGGAATGAACGTTCTTTTGTGGGGTCATGATCCTAAAGGAGCCTATTTGGTTGCTCTTGGCTATCAATTTTCAAAGCATAAGAAAGGTGTGAGTAGAGACTTTCCTTGGTGGAAACAAATTTAGTTGGCCCAAGTGTAATTTTTTTATCTATTTTTTGTGTCAAAATAAACGCCTCACCTAAGATAATATCAAAAAGAGAAGATTTCAAGGCTCTTCTAAATGCATTTTGTGTGGCAATGGTGAAGAAAAGGTTTCTCACCTCTTCTTTTAATGTTCCTTTGCTTTGGGAATTTGGAGGTAATGGTGGAAGAGCTAGAATTGACCCTTCATTCACACAACTTATTTAAGTTTTGGGGAAAAGTGGGTCATCCTCTAGCATCAACTTTTTTCCTTTTGGTTGACTAGGATCTGGGTCCTAATTTTACTCTTTAGTAGATCTAGTTAGAGGAAAATTGCCAAGTTTTCCAAGGGTATTAGAGTCACATCATGTAGGTTTGGCAAAGGATCAAGGATTTGGTCAAAGAAACTATTGCAACCAAATGCTCTTTGGATGAGACTCTATCCCCTTATGATGCTCACCTATCAAGCCTACAAGATCTTCCCCCTCAATTGCCTCTTATATATGTGTTGGCTCAAGATTGCAAGCTTCTAGGAAGGTGAATAGGATTCGTAAGTGGTCTTCTCCCTCACTTGGATTTTTTCAAAATTAATACCAATGGATCCTCATGGGACAATCCAAGTGTTGTTGGGATTGGATTGGTTGGACATGATAGTGATGTTTCTATCTGTTTCTTCTTCACTTCTTTTGTGGGGTGATGCACTTATAATCAAATGGAGGCTCGAGTCATTCTTGTGGCACTTGAGAAAGCTTACGAGCTGGGTTGGAAGAAGGTTATTTGTGAAAATGATTCCACAACTCTAGTTTCTCTTTTGAACAAAGAGAAGTTGCATGAGCCCTCCTAGTGGTTGGCTTCTCTTGCTGAACAAATTCTCCACCTCACTCCAAATTTGAATCCATTTCCTTTGTTCATATTCCTAGAGAATGGAATGTTATTGCGAACTACTTAGCAAAATAGACCTTTGATGTTGATCGCAACTAGAATGTCATTGAGTGGGTATCTCTACCTTTGGTTAGATTTTTGCAACTTCTTTAGCTTCTTCATAATGATTGGACTCAATTTTCATCCTTGTTCATTGGTTTTGTGAGTTTTGTTTGCATCATAGTTTCTTTTGATTCTTAGGGGTGGTGGAATAGTGGAAAACCTCGACTTTTCCTTCTCCTGACTTTATTGATAGTTATTGTTGTCTGAAAATATCTCTGTTGTAATCTGTTTTAGACTTTTTTAATATATCTACCATTTTTGCCAAAAAAAAATAATAAATTGAACAACAGAATTGTTCCAACTACAGCAATTTTCAGAGTTGGCATGAAACAGAAAAGCTTAAAGAATAAAAATGTATCGTGGAGAATTTGTTAAAAAGAAGAAGATAGAATTCACATTAATATGTTTTTAGCAAATACATTGATATATACTTTATTGGAAAACAGAGCAAGAAATGTTTTGAAACTTTGCTAATTGATGAAATATTCCTTGAGAAACCGTGGAAAAATAATCATAAAAAATATCCTGTTAAGCTCTTAGAAAATTCCAAAAGGAATAGTAAATTCATAAAATTTAAATGGGTTCTATGCCAAACTGCTAGCCTGACGGGAAAAAATCAGAAAGGAGTTTCCTGTAGGACTACCTGATACAATGCGTCTGGATTAAATGCAAATTATTGTATGCTTTAAGATTTTGATTTCAGGACATGAAAGGGATAAAGCATGAGGATAATGGGATTTTCAGGAGGAGGCTTAAAGAATGGAAGCACTACAACTAAAATTTACAGATGTTTTCTCATCCTGAAATCTGGTAGAAAAACCATATGAATCTTGAATGATTGGTTGCAACTTATTCCATGATATGCATCTTCCAATCACTCCCATTTTCTCCCTTAAATTTTCTTAAGTGAATATGTATTTTCTTCCTTTTCTAGGACAGCGAAAAGAAAGATTAGCATGCAAGATATTTTCTCTTTTCTCCTATCCTTTGCCCACTTTTACAGAAATGCAAATTTTCAAAAGCTCATAAAATGTGATTTCTGCTGATAAGACATGAAATACTGTAAAATTTGTTTCAAGCAATGTACTATTGATTCATTCAATCAACAATTCATTTATTTCAAAGATTCAAAGTGTTGGATTACAAAAATTTGGAGCAGTATTTGTTTTGATTCCAAGCAGCAGTTTCTGTTTTTCTTGAAATACCAAAGTGTTTACATGGACATACTTAAATTCTCTGTTGGGAAGCGATTTCCGCTCACTGAATCACACAGACAAACAGGTAGATACTCGAGCACAAAATAATTGCCCTGATCTTGATCAAACCTAAATTCTGTCCATAGTACTGAATTCTTGAAACCCTAACCCGAAGACAAGCCAGTATTCTCTCATGTTCTTGTGATGTTCCAATTCTTTTCATTATGTCCTGCAATCATCAATTTGAGAACAGTAAATATCCAGCAAAGATGATTTGCTTTACTAAAAAAAACTCAAAAAACAAAGGAAATTGTAAACGACATTGAATCCTACTATTTTCAAAACGAGTTACAAAATTATAGTACTGAGCCATAATGTTTTGTCTTACCAGTCAAATACAGCAATTCCCGCTTTTCTCAGCTTTTTCTTCTGATTATTTGCTTGCCGTAAAACAATTTCTTTAGAAGGGGAATCGGCCAATACTACTAGCACTGCATTAAATTCTGACTTGAGCACGCTTATTGTTTTTGGCAGCTCCGAATCTTTAATCTTCAGGGCTTTTTTAAATATTTGCTCTGTCACTGCCTTAATGCCATCTTCTTCCTTCTCAATACAATTTTCCTTTGTCAAGTTGAATTGCACAATAAAAGTCTGCACAGGTTCTGTTTCCTCTGTATCCAGCGACAGATCCGCCACAGTGTTCTGTAGGGCATGAATTTCTTTACTGAACTTAGAGAGAGAAGCCTGGATGCCTTTCTTGTGCATTTTAATGGAATGCAGGGTGTCCGCTTCGAATCGCTGCAAGTTACCCTGTATTTTGTGAATGGCTTTGAAACAATCATCCTTGGTAGACTGCCCTTGGAAAGAATCTTCTGCAGAAGCATAGGTTGATGAACCGGATGAACTATTTGCGATTAGAGTGGAAAGCATGCTACTCTTTTCTTCTTCCTCAACACTAATAGGTCTATTCATGGCCCACAATTGTTCAGTGTTGCTTCTGATGAATGAGGAAGCAGCTACAAAATGGAATGACCCATTTGCAGTTAGACTGAAAGGCATGCCAGCATTTTCTTCTTCGTCAACACTAATAGGTCTATTCATACTCCTCGATTGCTCACCGTTGCTTCTGCTGGATGGGGAAGGAGCTTCAATTGCTCCATAATTTGCCATCTGTTTTTTTGGGAAAAGAATTTGAAAGTTGATGGAGATAGTTGGCTCAAAGCTTAAGCAGCAGTAGAGAAGAATAAATAAACCAATCAGAAATGAAGCAAGTTGCTGGTCAAAGCCACGCCACACAGAGGATAGAACAAACCAGGCAGAGAACCCACTACAACAGATGATAGAACAAACCAGGCAGTGGAGCCACTAGAACAGATGATAGAACAAACCAGACAGAGGACCCACTAGAACAGATGATAAAAAAAGAAACAGGTAGAGGACCCACTAGAACAGATGATAAAACAAACCAGGCAGAGGATCCACTAGAACAGAGCAACCAAACAAAGAAATGCAGGGCAACTAAAACTTCAAATCAAAGAGGGCACAAAATGCAATTGCAAGCTGAACTCAAAAGATGCAGCCAAACAAGAAAACACAAACCGTGCTTATTTAACATTTCAAAGATGACATGAAAATCCTAGAAATTTTGAATTCTTTTGACCGTTGGTGTTTGTTATTTTCCCATTTCAAAATTCAGTTAGTGTCTTCATCAAAAGAATTTAAAATTCAGTTAAGGTGTTTGTAAATTTTTAAAGATTTGGACAATAACTGATCTTTGGTGGGTTCTTTTTGAATTAAGTATTCAGATCAACAGTCACTTGCCATTCCCACAAATCTTTGATTTACTGCCCAGGGCTGTTTTCTTGATAAAATATTATTTATATCAATAAATTATTAGTTCATAAAGGCTTCTGAGAAAACAATTCAAGAGGGTTCACAATCAAACACTGTAAAACTGACATAGCTCCCATCTCTTCTTCTTCTTCTTCTTTTCAAAACCTTAACTTATGGTAGGGTAGCCAAGGATAGTTTGTCTTGCCATGTCTAGGATAATAGGTTGCTTTGATCTGTGATGGTTATTTAAGGCATGTATGGATAGATGCTAAAGGTAAAGTTTTATGAAAATAAATAAAAAATGATTTATCAAAAACATTCAAAGCACACAAGGGTGGAAGGGTGGAGACCAAATTAATATTAATGAAGGCCTACATTATAAGTGAAATAGAATAATAAGGTATAAAGGAGGATGGATCCAAATGTAAAATGAAATTTATAAAAATAAATTTCAAAACTTAGTGTGGAAGGATAAAACTTACAAGATTTTTTTTAGGGGAGTGGAGAAACGTCAAGTTTATCATATGAAAAGAAAATTCAAATGAATTCTTTTACAAAAATTAATCTATATAATATAACAAGGAATAAAATCCAATTAACCTAATTTAGAGCTATGTCAAGTCATATACTATAATTTCAAACTAGAAATTAAAAAGAATGAAAGTACTTGGCTGATTTTGGCACTTGATAGATAATTTCCCACTATTTGGTCATAACTTCAAAACTATAATTCAAAATCACTTATTCTTGGATGTATTAGAAGAACAATGAAATTTGAATTTCTATCATTCATAAAATTTGACTAGGGTTGAATCCATATGCGTAGAAATAAGTTGAATCAAATTTATAGGTGTTGATCTAAACCCTATATGCAAAAAAAACTTTACAAAAGGAAATTATTTGGGTAGAAGTTGTTGTGAGGAACTGGCTCATCTCAATGTCTAGAACCTATATTTGCAAAGGGGTTGTGTTAATAGACAATATTTAGGAGTTTTCTAAGCTAGGATTGTTCTCATTTGCTCAAAGCACTGTTGTCAATTCAATAGCTTGGAAAAAATCATTGTTCAAACAACAAGCAAACTTGCAACGATGACTAGGATACTAATGTAAGTTGATGATGCTCTATGATGCTATTGATGTATCATGAATTCTTGTGATATTTAGATCTATTTGAAATTAATCAGGGTTCATCCTTAAATACAAATACATCAACTATGAAATGTTTATGATTCACTATTTTCGAAACACCAAAATGTAGAAATTCACCAATTGATGACAAATCACCACTAAATGATCCTCGGAGGAGACTCACAACAAACATGATGCAATCAAAAGGGCCAAAGTGAGAAAGAAATATAAGATAAAGGAAGACAGAATGGAGGAGGAGCACAACATACATGGCATATTCAAAACCTTAAAAAAACAAAAACATAAAAAAGAGCCATATTTTTGGTCAAATATCATGAGAGTGCTTTCTAGGCACTCCATGCTTTGTGCCATCTTAAATATATAGGAAATAACACAAAGGAAAGATATATACAACACATAAGGAAGAAGCAAAAAAATAGCTACACAACGCATGATCGAAGTTACTTGTTTTAACATGCACCACTAAAGGTGTCTTTGTATCATCCATATGCTAAAGAGGAATATCAAAACAAAACAACACAAACATAAAGCCAAGAAATAAAAGAAAAAGACAATATATAGGTAGAAAATTTACCAATAAATTCATACCCATCATGTATGTTTATCTCAATATACTCTAAAAATGCATCACTATAATCCATGCCCCCCATAGTCGACTATCCGTGTGATCACGAAGAGTGTCTTTATGAACAAAAGAAAGATGTAAATATGCCAAATGAGATGTATTCTTTGAATGAACCAACATAGATGGCACACCATTTGTTATCTCTTTCCCCTCATGTATAACATCAACATATGATTTTCTATGCTCATCAAAACCAATATTCTTATAATCACTAACATTATAAGAATCCTTATGATTTAATTCCCATTGATTAGCCCCATCAAGTGACTTGAATTTTTGTGATATGAATGATATGAACTTTTATCATCCCTTTGTCTATAAGATCTTGAATTTGACGTTTCAATATAATATATCATTGTATGTGATGATAAGCACAAAAATATTTAACCTTACATAGTGCAATCTTAGGCATATCCATTTCTTTAGCAAGAGGCAAACTAATAAGTTTATGTGCCAATTTTTTTTCCAATATAACATATGGAAGCTACTTCAATCTAGTGAACTGTATTAACCTTTTTGACTTATGTGTTCATGGTTATCCTCATTACGATTAATAAAAGATGCATTCTAAGTGCCCTAATTTTCTAAATTTGGCATTGATGATACCTCATGAGAATGAGGAGAAATTTTAAAAGTTCATCATTAGATAAATGAGAATTTCCCAATAACCAACTCTCAAATTTGCACACACTAACACATAAATTTGCAATTGAATGACAAGGCTTGCAAAACACTTACCTTTTGATGAGTGGGAGTCAACTATTAATAAATAAATGTTGAAGCTCATCACCCAATAGTGTAAAACTCAAATTAGCAATCAAATATTAAAATTGTAAGATATAATCATTAATTGGCTCATAGGTAAGAACATAAAAATGAGGGATCAAAAGTGGCCACTTTTTTCTAAATTTAACAAAACTTGTACTCAAATGAGTAATTAAAGATGCCTACACTAAAAATTGAGATGTGATAGGAAAAGAATAATCTAGTTTCTAAGATACTAAGAATTTTTTTAAAATGACATAAATTAAGAGGTCCAATTGCTAAGTGTACAAAAAAGTAGTATTGAAAAGTGGTATTGTGTTTATTCTAGAAATATAACATAATATATGTTGTGTACCTCCCCTTTTGTTTTGTTAGGTATTTTTAAAAATCAATTGGTGAAAAGATAACTAAGAGCACATAGTACAATTTATATATTTATATTTTGAGAATATATGGATTTCTATTAGTGAGGACCTTCCTCAAGTCCTAATAACCACACACACCACAAAGATAGAGAAGTTGTGTGAACCACCCTTATATAGGATAGAATAGAACTACTGCTAGACTAAAAAAGCATTGATAAACTAGCAAAAACAAATGTAAGGAGGATTCACTCCTAGATCATCTCAATCAATGAGCATAAAACCAAATAGGGATTTGTGTAATACTCCATCAATTCATACCAATGGTGGGGGGATATATCAATGATCTATCATATTCTTGACTCTATACTCTATTTCTAAAGATCAAAACCAAATCCATTAAGGAAATAATTAAATGAATTGTATTATTATTTCTATTTCAAATTAAAACTCTTTCATAATCTCATTCCTCCTAACAACCCTAACTAGTATATCATTTTTTTTAATTGGAATTGTATAATCATTGGTGAGATCCACTATCCCTTTATGTTAAGAGACTAAATTGTAAAGGATAAAAATTCACTCTAACAAAAGGAAACTAAGTTCCTTTGAGAGTAAATCCTCTAATTAAATTAGGATGAATCAACAACTTTAAACTAATTAAAGTTGTATTGATTATCCCTTTCTAGAAAGATGGTTTTGAATAGAAAGATAAAATTAACCAACTAGGATGCTTAAGGAAATTAAAATGGTTAAGAAAACTAATTAATGAAAAAATAATTATGAATTTTTAACTACAAAAATGAAAATTACCCAACCATTTAGACATCACATTTTTTTCCTCTTCCATATCATAAAGACCAGTGAAGCCTTACCCTACCAAGAATCATCCTAAAAAACTAGTTATTTCACCACTACCCACACTCCAATATAATTTTTACTACCAAATCTAGAAGGGAAGACACAATGCCAGATTGCTAATCTAGTATTTACTTAATTTTCCATGAAAAAAGATAAAAATTCACATTATCCATATATTTCAACCTTAATATGGGTAAGTGCTGGAAGATGGGGGGCCAAAAAGGGGTCTTAAGTGGCCACTTTTTTTCTTCTTCTGAAATCAGGAAATACTGACCCTGGATGAGAAATTGAGGATAGTTACACTCAAAAAATTTAGATGCAACAAAAAAAAGGATCGTAGTTGTCTAAGTCTACTTTCTAAACTATTATTAATTTTTTTAAATGGTAGAGATTAAGGGGTTCAAAAAACGGAGCCACAAAAATTGGTGTTGTTTTTGTCAAAAAACATAGCATAGAATTTGTTGTGGCTCCCTCAAAAGGTTAACTCTTTTTTGGTATTTTTAAAATTGCTTTGGTGAGAAATTAGCTAACATCATGTAGTTTATGCCCAATTTTTCTAATAATTTTTTAATGAATATATGATTTTTTACTAATTTTCAAAGTGGACACATCTTGAAAAACATAAATTTGTGGCACTCATATAATTTTTGAAAAGTAATCAAAAATCATATTTTTTTGAATATGTGTAGAATGGAGTATAGTTTATAAAAAAATTATTTAAAATTTCAATGAATGGTTCAAAAATAAAGTTAAAAATACCAAACATTAATTTTTGACAAAAAATGGACACACAAACAAAAGAAATTAAAGATGAAAGCCTTAACATAGTCAAAATGTGAAAAAAATTATATCGTTAAATAGCTAAGAGAGAGCCTAATATTACCCAAGTTTTCGATTTACTCGACCTTGAAACACATGCAAACCTGAAGGTTTCCACAAACGAGATTATGTGAAATTTTATAGAATATGCAAAAACACATCTTTGGACATTGGGAATGCTCTCCAAGCCTTTGATTTGGTATACCAAAGAAATTCCCAAACCTAAGGCTTGGGGATTCCCAAAGCAATATATAATACAAGCATGTTATGACGCGCTCGCGTTATGATGCACCCGCGTTATGATGTGCCCGCGTTATGACTTATTTTTTATTTTTCTCCCTTTTGTAAAATTTCGGTGTATGCTTCTCAAGCTTGACATAACACGAGTGTGTTATAATGTGCTCTCGTTATGTCTCACTTGAAATTGTTTTTGTGCAAGTTTGTTAAATTTATGTTTGATGTATGGATGTTTGTATATATATTTTAATGTATGTATGTATCTTTGTGTGCTTAAATGTATATGTATGTATTCATGTATGTATGTATGCCAGTATTTATGTATGTATGCTTGTATGTATGTATGTATGTATGTATGTATGTATGTATGTATGCCTATATGTATGTATTTATTCCTGTATATATGTATGTATGTATGTATGCCTGTATATAAATGTATGTATGTATGTATGTGTTCCTAGATGTATGTACCTATGTACATGTATGAATGTATGCTTGTATTTATGTATATATGTATGTATGTATGTATGTATGTAAGTATGTATGTATGCATGTATGTATGTATGTATGTAAGTAGTATGTATGTATGTATGTATGTATGTATGTATGTATGTATGTATGTATGTATGTATGTATGTATGTATGTATGTATGTATGTATGCATGCTTGTATGTATGTATACATGTATGCATGTGTGTATGTATGTATGTATGCTTGTATGCATGTATGTATCCTTATATGCATGTAAGTGTTTTGGGTTTAGGGTATATAAGGGTGAGGGTATAGGGCATAGGGAATGGGTTTAGGGTTGAGGGTTAAGGGATTATGGTTTAAGGGTTGAGGGTTTAAGGGTTAGAGTTTAAGGAATAAGGGTTTAGGTTTTAAGGGTTAAGGGTTAAGAGATTAGGGTTTAAGGTGTAGGGTTGAGGGATCAGGGTTGAGGGTTTAATGTATAGGATAGAGGGGTGAGGGTTGAGGGTTTAAGGGTTGAGGGTTGAGGGATTAGGGTTGATGGTTTAGGGATAAGGATTAGGGTTTAAGGGTTTAGGGTTTAGGGATAGGGATTAGGGTTCAAGATTAAAGGATTAGGGTTGAGGGTTAAGGATTTAAGGGTTGAGGGTTTAAGGAATTCATGTTTAAGGGTTGAGGGTTTAAGGGATTAGGGATTAAGGGTTTAGGGTTGAGGTTTAAAGGGTTTAAGGGTTGAGGGATTTAAGGGTATAGGGTATAGGGTTGAGGGTTGAGGTTGAGGTATAATGTATAGGTTAGAGGGTTTAAGGGTTAGGGTTGATGGATTAAGGGTTTAAGGTATAGGGTTGAGGATTAGGGTTGATGGTTTAATGTATAGGATAGAGGTTTAGGGTTTAAGTTTAAGGCTTTAGGGTTGAGGGTTGATGGATTAAGGGTTTAAGGTACAGGTTCAAGGGATTAGGGTTGAGGGTTTAATGTATAGGGTAGACAGTTTAGGGTTTAAGGGTTAAGGGTTTAATGGTTTAAGGGTTAAGGGTTTAGGAAATGAGATTAGGGTTGAGGGTTGGGGGATTAGGCTTGAAGGGTATAAGGTTGAGGGATTAGTGTTTAAGGTATAGGGTTAAGGGTTTAAGGGATTAGGGATTAAGGGTTGAGGGTTCAATGGTTGAGGGATTATGGTTTAAGGGTATAGGGTTGAGGGTTGAGGGTTGAGGGTTGAGGATTTAGGGTTGAGGGTATAATAAATAGGGTAGATGGTTTAAGGGTTAAGGGTTGATGGATTAAGTGTTTATGGTATAGGATCAAAGGATTAGGGTTGAGGGTTTAATGTATAGGGTAGAGGGTTTAAGGTTTAAGGGTTTAAGGGTGATGGATTAAGGGTTTAAGGTATATGGTCAAGGGATTAGGGTTGAGGGTTTAATGTATAAGGTATAGGGTTTAAGGGTTGAGGGTTTAATGGTTGAGGGTTTAAGGGTTGAGGGTTTAAGGGTGAGGGTTGAGGGTTTAGGGATAGGGATTAGGGCTGAGGGTTGAGGTATTAGGGTTTAAGGTATAGGGTTGAGGGTTTAAGGGTTGAGGGATTAGGCTTTAAGGGTATAGGGTTGAGGGATTAGGGTTGAGAGTTTAAGGGTTTAAGGGTTGAGGATTTAGGGATAGGGATTATGGTTGATGGTTGAGGGATTAGGGTTGAGGGTTGAAGATTTAAGGGATTAGGGTGTAAGGGATTAGGGACTCAAGTTGAGGGATTAGTCTTTAAGGGTCTAGGGTTGAGGGTTGAGGGTATAATGTATAGCGCAAATGGTTTAAGGGTTGAGGGTTGAAGGATTAAGGGTTTAAGGGTGTAGGGTTGATGGATTAACAGTTTAAGGTATAGGGTTGAGGGATTAGGGTTGAGGGTTTAATCTATAGGGTAGAGGGTTTAAGGGATTAGGGATTAAGGGTTGAGGGTTTAAGGGTTGAGGGATTAAGATTTATGGGACTAGGGTTGAGGGTATACTGTATAGGGTAGAGGGTTTAAGGGTTGAGGGTTGAGGGATTAATAGTTTAAGAGTTGATGATTGATGGATTAAGGGTTTAAGGTATAAGGTTGAGGGATTAAGGTTGAGGGTTTAATGTATAGGGTAAAAAGTTTAGGGTTTGAGGGTTGAGGGTTTAAGGGTTTAAGAGTTGAGATTTGATGGATTAAGGGTTTAAGGGTTGAAGGTTGATGGATTAAGGGTTTACGGTATAAGGTAGAGGGTTTAAGGGATTAGGGATTAAGGGTTTAGGGTTTAAGTGTTGAGGTATTAGGCTTGAAGGGTCAAGGGTTGAGGGATTAAGGTTTAAAGTATAGGGTTTAGGGTTGAGGGTTTAAGGGATTAGGGTTTAAGTGTTGAGGATTTAAGGGATCAGGGATTAGGGATTAAGGATTAAGGGTTGAGAAATTAGGATTTAAGGGTATAGGGTTGAGGGTTGAGGGTTGAGGGATTAAGGATTTAAGGGTTGAGGGTTGATGGATTAAAGGTTTAAGGTATAGGGTCAAGGGATTATGGTTGAGGGATGTTTAATGTATAGGGTAGAGGATTTATGGTTTAAGGGTTGAGGGTTTAAGGGTTTAAGGTATAGGGTATAGGGTTTAAGGGATTAGGGATTAAGGGTTTAGGGTTTAAGAGTTGAGGGATTAGGCTTGAAGTGTTGAGGGATTATGGTATAAAGTATAGGGTTGAGGGTTTAAGGAATTAGGGTTTAATGGTTGAGGGTTTAAATGATTAGGGATTAAGGGCTGAGGGTTTAAGGGTTGAGGGATTAGGGTTGAGGGTATAATGTATAGGGTAGAGGGTTTAATGGTTGATGATTGAGTGATTAAGGGTTTAAGGGTTGAGGGTTGATGGATTAAGGGATTAAGGTATAGGGTTGAGGGATTAGGGTCGAGGGTTTAAAGTATAGAGTAGAGGGTTTAGGGCTCAAGGGTTGAGGGTTGATGGATTAATGGTTCAAGGGTTGTGTGTTGATAGATTGATGGTTTAAGGTATAGGGTAGAGGGTTTAAGGGATTAAGGATTAAGGGTTGAGGGTTTAAGGGTTGAAGGATTAGGATTGAAGGGTTGAGGGTTGAGGGATTATGGTTTAAAGTATAGGGTTGAGGGTTTAAGGGTCGAGGGTTTAAGGGATTAGGGAGTAAGGGTTGAGGGTTTAAGGGTTGAGGGATTACACTTTAAGGGTATTGGGTTGATGGTATAGGATTGTGAGATTAGGGTTGAGGGATTAGGCTTGAGGGTTGATATTTGAGGGATTAGGGTTTAAAGTATAGGGTTGAGGGATTAGTGTTTATGGGTTGAGTGTTTAAGGGATTAAGGATTAGGCTTTAAGGGTATAGGGTTGAGAGATTAAGGGATTAAGGGTTGAGGGTTGATGGATTAAGGGTTTAAGATATAGGGTCGAGGGATTGGGGTTGGGGTTTTAATGTTTAGGGTAGAGGGTTTAAGGGTTGAGGGATTAGGATTTAAGGGAATAGGGTTGAGGGTATAATGTATAGGGTAGAGGGTTTAAGGGTTGAGGGTTGATGGATTGAAGGTTTAAGGTATAGGGTCAAAGGATTAGGGTTGAGGGTTTAATGTATAAGATAGATGGTTTAGGGTTTAAGGTTTAAGGGTTTAAGGGTTGAGGGTTGATGGATTAAGGGTTTAAGGTATAGGATCGAGGGATTAGGGTTGAGGGTTTAATGTATAGGGTAGAGGGTTGAGGGTTAGGCTTTAAGGTATAGGGTTGAGGGTTAGGGTTTAAGGTATAGGGTTGAGGGTTGAGGTTTTAAGGGTTGAGGGTTTAATGGATTAGGGTTTAGGGGTTGAGGGTTTAAGGGATTAGGGATTAAGGGTTGAGGGATTAAGGGTTGAAGGATTTGGATTTAAGAGTATAGGGTTGAGGGTATAGGTTGAGGGATTAGGGTTGAGGGTTTAGGGATAGGGATTAGGATTCATGGTTGAGGGATTATGGTTGAGGGTTGAGGATTTAAGGGTTGAGGGTTTGTGGGATTAGGGTTTAAGGGATTAGGGTTTAAGGGTTGAGGGTTTAAGGGTTGAGGGATTGGGCTTACATGGTATAGGGTTGAGGGTTTAGGGTTTAGGGTTGAGAGTATAATGCATAGGGTAGAGGGTTTAAGGGTTGAGGGTTGAGGGATTAAGGGTTTAAGGGTTGAAGGTTGATGAATTAAGGGTTTAAGGTATAGGGTCAAGGGATTATGGTTTAATGTATAGGATAGAGGGTTTGAGGGATTAGGGATTAAGGGTTGAGGGTTTAAGGGTTGAGGGATTAAGATTTATGGGTATAGGGTTGAGGGTATAATGTATAGGGTAGAGGGTAGAGGGTTTAAGGGTTTAAGAGTTGAGGGTTGATGGATTAAGGGTTTAAGGTATAAGGTTGATGGATTAGGGTTGAAGGTATAGGGTAGAGGGTTTAAGGGATTAGGGATTAAGGGTTGAGGGTTTAAGGGTTGATGGATTAGGCTTTAAGGTTATAGGGTTTAGGGTTCAAGGAGGAGGGTTTATGGCTGATGGTTTAAGGGTTGAGGGAGTAGGGTTGATGATTTAAGGGATGAGGTTTTAAGGGTTGATGGATTAAAGGTTGAGGATTTAAGGTATGAGGGTTTAAGGGCTGATGGATTAAAGGTTGAGAGTTTAAGGGATTATGGTTTAAGGGTTGAGGGTTTAAGGGATAGGGTTTAGGGTTAATGTATAGGTTTGGTGTAAATTTTTTTATGTTCATTGTATGACCAAATTGACAGTTCAAACACATACAAATGGGTAGGTTTATGCTAGGAAAGGTCCTGTTTCACACCCAAACATGTCGAAACAATTTTAGCTACATTGCACTGATGATCTCTTAAGAGACCAAATTACAAAAAGGTAGTAAAATTTGATGAGGTGCTACTCAAAAACTGTGACACTTATAAACATTCTTCCTAAACGTATGAGATCACATAGGTCCCCTCTACAATAACCTCTCTCGGTTTTTGATGTCTTTGAGTCGTTTGCCTATGGTGTCGAGTTTCTAGTTGATAGAAAAAGTGTCAAATGCATGTAGTGTAAAGTTGCAAGGTAGTGTAATTTTTGTTTTGTTCATCATGCAACCAAATTGATGGTTCCAACATGTTCATATGGGTAGTTTTATGTTAGGAAAGGTCTTGTTTCCACCCAAACATGCCAAATTTTTTTGAAGTACATTACACCAATGATATCTCTTAAGAGACCAAAGTGCAAAAAGACAAAAAAACTTTGATGAGGTGTTACTCAAAAAATGTGGCACTTAAATTTTTTTTGTCTAAAGATAAATGATCATGAATGCCCCCTCTATAATAACCTCTCTCAATTTTTGATATCTCTGAGCCATTTGTCTGTGGTGTCAAGTTTTCAGTTGATGAAAAACACCAAATGCATGTAGTGTAAAGTTGCAAGAAGGTGTAATTTTTGTTCTATTCATGGTGTGACCAAACTGACAGTTCCAATACATCTAGATGGGTAGGTTTACGCTAGGAAAGGTCATGTTTCACACCCAAACATGTCGAAATAGTCTAAGCTACATTGCACTGATGATATCTCTTAAGAGACCAAAGTGAAAAAATGCACCAAACTTTGATGAGGTGTTACTCGAAAACCATGGAACTTAGAAAAATTATGTTTAAATATATATGATCATGTAGGGCCCCTCTACAATGATAGTTCAAAGCCATTTTCCCGTGGTGTCAAGTTTTCAGTTGATGGAAAAAAACATCAAATGCATGTAGCGTAAAGTTGCAAGGTGGTGTAATTTTCATTATGTTAATCATGTGACAAAAATGATAGTTCTAACACACCCGAATGGGTAGGTTTATACTAGGAAAGGTCCTATTTTTTACCCAAGCATGCCAGAACGTTCCGGGCTACATTGCATCAACAATTTCCCTTAAGAGACCAAAGTGCAAAAGGGTAGCAAACTTTGATGAGCTATTACTTACAAACAACAACACTTAGAAGCATTCCATCTAAAGGCACATGATCATATTGGGTTCATCTATAGTAACCTCTTTCAGATTTTCATATCTCCAAGCCGTTTGGTTGTGGCGAATTTTTTTTGATGCACCAAAAATCGTCAAATGCATATAGTGTAATGTAGCAACATAGGCTACTTTTTGTTTTTTTCTTCGTGGGGCCAAAATGTTAGCACCAAAAGATCCAAGTGGACACATCTATGCTAAGAATGGTCACTGCCCTTCATTATAAAAGGGTTATAGTCTTTCCTATTTGAAGGGTCACAACTTTTCACCTTTAAAAAGTCACAACCTAAATCATATCATCACTATTCATGAGAAACTTAATTAATTTATTTGCAATATTTCCTAAGGTTCTATTCTTAATTGAATTCTTCAATGATGTTATGGATGTCTTTCTCAAATGAAATGCTCTCCCTTTCATGTTAGTTCTTATCAACCTAGAAAACATTTCGACAAACAACATTTTTAATATTTCCATAATTTCTAAGCATAAGGAAATCATAAATACACATGGAGTAATCTTGTTGAAGATACATCCGGTCTTGAAACAAACAAATAGAAATATGTAATATACGAGGTATGAGGCATACATGTGAATACACGTAATACATGAAGTATACACAAGAAGCATACATGTTAATACACGTAATACATGATGTATACACAGGAAGCATGAAGCATACATGTGAATACACATACTATGTGAAGTATACACAGGAAGCATGAAGCATACACGTGAACACATGAAGTATACATAGGAAGCATGAAACATACACATGAATACACATAATGTACATGAAGTATACATAGGAAGCATGAAGTATACACATGAATACACGTAATATATGAATGTTGAGATATGGTGTTTTACACCATTGCATAAAATGATTTATTATAATGTTGTAATTAAATAATTATTTAGTTGTGATGCACCTAGGTGGTGTGGTTAATCATACTAGGTAATTATTTGGGGACCACTTTATGTTGTATTG
Organism: Sequoia sempervirens; assembly: GCA_007258455.2. Classification (NCBI taxonomy): domain Eukaryota; kingdom Viridiplantae; phylum Streptophyta; class Pinopsida; order Cupressales; family Cupressaceae; genus Sequoia; species Sequoia sempervirens. The sequence continues at coordinate 165,649 of VDFB02206387.1, forward strand.
TAACATTATATTATTATTTAATGTGTGGGAGACATGTGATAATAATTTAATATTGGAGAAATATTAAATAAAGTGAAAACTTAGTACCTAATATTAAATAAGGGATTAGTGGTTTTGTGTTCACATGGTTTTATGGTACATGGTTTTATCTTACCACTTGGTTATATTTGTGTGAGCTTGAGTCTATAAAAGCAAGCACATGTTTAGTGGTTTAGGCTTGACATGGTGTGTGGGCTATCATTATTGAGTCTTTCTGAGGAGTGCATATGTGAAGCATGGCATGGGATGTGTGGATTCATGCTTGGACACATGAGGATGTGTTGAGAGGCTTGATGCTTTAGAGGTATTCATTGTAACTCTTGTATTGCTTTATTGTTGAATAATATGATGGAGTATGGATGCTTTTGGAGGCTGGATTTTTCTCTCTTGAGAGTTTTCCCAGGGTATATCTTGTGGCTTGTCTATTTGATCTATGTATTGTGGTTAGTTGTATGGATGTTTATCTCTCATGGGGTTATGTAGGAAATGGATTAAGATTATGGGTTGAATGCATTTTTTCCTAACAAGTGGTATTAGAACTTTCATGGTTGATGGATTTTTGTTATAACCCTAGTTTGAGAGTTTTTTGTAAAGTTGAAGCCATGGCTATGCATGAAAGATTTGAGGCATTGTAAGATATGGAACACATATTGTAGATGTTTGTTTGTAGATTCGGGCTTTTGGGTTGTCAAGATTTGTTGGGTTTATTGTAGATCTAAAGTTTTCAAAATATGGGTCAAAAGGGTTTTCTTGATTTGAGTTTTCATATGAGGGTTTTGTAGAGGAAATTTCATTGATGACTCTTGGGACAAAACAAACCTTTCTATTGGATCTAAGAGGCCTGAGACATGAAGAATGACGTAAAATTTGACCTATTTTGGAAAAGTTGAAAGAGAAGGCAAAATTTTATTAGTCGTATGGCCTCCCGACCATCCAATTTGCTCTGTTGCAAAAAAATATTAAAAAAATAATTTATGGTTATCTACAAAAAAATAATTTTAAAAATATTGCAAAAGAAAAAAATTTAAAGTCAAAAATATTTATTTAAATTTTTTTAAAAGAAAAAGAAAAAGAAAAATATATTATAGTGGGGGTTCACCCCCCCCACGATCCTGTACTCTACACATGGCCTGCAGTGGGCTGACCTACCATAGCCCGCGGGAGCGAAAAATTCAAATTGCTTATAAATAAATTTAAACAGTTTTTATATTAAAAAAGAATCTACTGAATGTAAATAAAAGGTAAATTAACTTGCATTTGAATTGCTATGTGAAGTCCGCATAATGGGCAATGATCAATTTTTTCAAAAAATGGAAATTAAAACAAAATTTAATATTGATTTAAAAATCCATTGATGAAATTTAAAGATTGGAAGTTTTAAATGAATTTAAAATCTCTTTGAGGTCCACCACTAGCAACGCTACTTGGGCACCACCTACCGGCCACAACCATCAGTGGCTCAGCCCGGGGACCACCTTAACCTTCTCTACATGGGAAAATTAGACATTTTTTTCAAACTTGAATAACTTTCACCCATGATGTCTACTTTTTGACTTCTTGTACTCGTTGGAAAGCTGGTTCTAAGCACTACATAGTGGTATAGGTCTGGTTCCTTGATTTTTTTCTTTTGATCAGTTTTTGGAGTCTGGAATCTATATTTTCTCGGTTGAATGGTTTTGAGCATAACTTTTGCATACAAAGTCAGATTTTTGATTTCAAAGAGGCGTTGGAGAGCATGTGATGTGTACTACATAGTGAATTAGTTGGTTTTTCAATTTGTGGTGTTGGATGAGTTTGTTACTTGTTTGATCACGTGTAAGTGCCTAAGATTCAGGGTGTTATTGTGTGAGCATCTAGATGAGTCAAGAGGTGAAACCTTAAGGGAGCCCATGTTTTTATATGATATTTATGATGGTACAACTAATTATTAGTTTTGGTGCTTCTTGGTATAGGTTTACAGGTGTTTTTTAGAGTTAAAATTTGATGGTGATAGGTACACAAGCTGTCTTCAATTTCTAGGACATGGTTTGACATGAGTGGAAACTTGGAGGCTCGCATGGGTGATAGTTGAGTGTAGATACAACAATGGCTATGATTATGGTGTCATCGATATGTAGGTACATTTGATGCATTGGAACAACATGATCATGTTTGTGGTTCCTTGGTGGTGATATGGTTTGATGTTAGGATATTTTTCTTATCTTCTTGATGCTTATTTGGTTCCTTGATTATGGCTACTCATTTGTGGACATGGTTGGAAAATTAGATCTGTGGTTGATTTGGTGTTTGAGTCTTGATGTCTACATGATTATCTTCTTTGATATCTTGGTTTGCAGGTTACTAATGTGAAGATGAGTTTGCATGTTTCAGTGGTTGGATCTATGAGTTATGCAATTGTATGGATTGATCACCCATTCAGTTACAGTGGGATGACTTGGATGTGGACTATCGATATCCACCAGGTTTGATTCATTGTTGTTGTAGATTTCATTAGTTGGCCTTGTCTGTGGTCATTTATGCATTGGTATGTTGCTTTGGGTTGAGAGGATGGATGGTTAGAATACCTAATTAATTAGTTGATGTGACTTGTAGCATGTGGTTTGATCACGATGTCATGATAGCTTGGTACATTCATTGGTTATACACTTTCAATGGGAGCTTTTGATAGTGATGACTTCGTGGTGTAGGATTGGTTTGTGATGGTTTGATGGTAGTTGTATGTATCTTCTTGGCTTGGAGATCTTGGTTTCACTTGTATTTTATTAACATTCTAGTTGAGTTTGTGTAGAATTAGATGATTTTCATGGAGGAGATGATACTAATGATGCCATGTGTAGCTCGATATCTCAGTTTAGTGGGAGTTGTTGGTAGTGACATGGTTGCATCATTGGTGATGGTTATCTTCATGTGATTAGAGATATGATTTCTTGGTTTAGAGTATGTTTGATATTAATTCATGGTTTACTCTTGATGCTAGCTTAGAGTTTTTGCATGATATGTGTTCTCTTAGACCAGGATGTATGCATTGGTGCAGGTGATCTCCTAGGAGATGGTTAGATCATGTTTTCATGATAGGTTATTGATTATGTGGTTGGAGCTTTGAAATTTATCTTGGTAGTTCTCTTTGAATTGAGTACATTGATCATTTTCTTGATTACTTCATGATGGTGCTATGTTGTATTTGGAGATTTGGCATGTATTGATTGGTTACAGGTGCTCATGGATACTTGGAGACGTAGGTGAGTTCATGGTGGACCGATAGAGGAGATGTTTCTTGAAGTGAGTCATGATGGCTTGGTTATCCTAGAGGAGAATTCTCATTCCCCACTCTTGATCTACTCAATAGTTTATCATTTGAGAGGTATTTTCCCATTATTTCTTTTACATGTGTTATGTTTTGTGCTTTGATTTCTCATGAGAATGAGTTGATTCATGGTGATTGATTTTGGAGACTCATTTGAGGATTATTTAGCATGAGTTTATGATGCTTTATCTTTCATATATATGGATCTTAAGCTATGGATAGTTAGTTTTGGAGGATTCATTTTGAGGGATGTTTGGCATGATTATCTCCTTATACATTTGAGTTTATGTTATCATTCATTGATGAGGAGTTTAGGAGATGGTTTATGGGATGATTTTAAGATTTGGAAATGGTTAAAATGAGTTTGATATTCTTGATTAGAGAGGATTACATCCATGTTGGAATTTACATGATTCATATGTTGTTTGATCTAAGATATTGAATGTTTTTTTTGTAAGGAAGTTAAGGTAGAGGAACAACTTCCTATGCTAATCTTAAGAGGAAAAAAATTAAAAAAATTAAAAATCGTTAATAGTTACAAAAACTTAAACAGAAATAAACACAAATATTGTGCATTTCAAAACACAATGATTTATGTGGGGAAAACCACTTCGAGAGGAAAACCCCACACTCTAAAAGCCACCCAATATATTATTCAGAAATCAAGAGATTACAATATACTTGTAGAGCAAGCTTTTCACAGGAGATCACCACCAGAGATCAAGAGACAATAGGACTGCTATCAGACTCTTAGAATACACCCTCGTCTACATGGATTCCAAACGCTTACAACAAGCTTTTTGGAACCTTCTAGAATTAGGGTTTTACAAGGTCATTTTTCATTTGACGTGTTAACAAAAAACCTTGATGTGTTAGCGGGAATAAAACCTTGACATGTTAGTGGGAAAAAACCTTGATGTGTTAGCGGGAATATAACCTTGACGTGTTAGTGGAAAAAACCTTGGCATGTTAGCGGGAATAAAACCTTGATGTTTTAGTGGGGAAAAAACCTTGATGTGTCAGCAAGAAAACCTTGACGTGTCAACTAATTTTTTCTTTTCGGGGCAATGCCCCGAACCCCATATCTTGCTATTAGTGTAAAAAATTTGCATGATCAGTTGCCACATACCAACATACATTCTATCAACAATAAATCATATATAATTACAAGGTTGAGACACATTTTCCCAAAAATTTTGGGTGTTGTTGAGGATTCTCATTTGGGGTTATTAGGAGATCATACTTGACATAGCATTGCACTTTTTAGGTTTTGGTAGAAGGACATGTTATGGTTTATAGGTTTTCTCTCTTCATGGTTCCTTCCTAGAGGTTCATGTTCATGTGATTTGGGAGGATGGTGGCAACATATTGTGAGTGATTATGCAACTATTTGGGTTGCATGCATGGATCATTTTTATTGTTCTTAGTACTTCATTGTTGATTATTTATCATGCCTTGATATAGCGTTGATTGGTAGAATTGATATACTTTGACATTACCTATGCAGTGGGAGTTCCTAGATATGTATGTTCTTCATTGACATGTTTGATATAGGGAGCTTGTGATTGCAGTTTATGGGTTGCATATGTTCTTGGCATGAGTTTACTGATGTATTGATACCTTGGATGTATGGATGGTTGGATGTATTAGCATGTTTTGTGGATGCTATTTCTGATCATGTGGGTTTTTTACTTGACAACAACTTGTTTGGAGCCTTTATTATGACTTGGATTTGATGCTTGTGTTCTTGGATTGGTGTATCTTCACCTTGGAATGTTCCTTTTATTTCATAGGTGGCACATTGGAGGATGAGATGAGTCTTTCTTGAGATAGTGGTTACTTTGTTCTTGTTGCAAGTATCTTGATGGAGCATGAGAGCATGTTGGAGATTCATGTGGTTTCATATATGGTTATGATAATGTATTTCATGTATTGACCCCTTATGCACTGTATACAAGTGGGGGAATGTTGGGATATGGTGTACGCCATTGCATAAAATGATTTAGTATAATGTTGTAATTAAATAATTATTTAGTTGCGATGCACCTAGGTGGTGTGGTTAATCACACTAGGTAATTATTTGGGGACCACTTTATGTTGTATTGTAACATTGTATTATTATTTAATGTTGGGAGACATGTGATAATAATTTAATATTGGGGAAACATTAAATAAAGTGAAAACTTAGTACCCAATATAAAATAAGGGATTAGTGGTTTTGTGTTCACATGGTTTTGTGGAATATGGTTTTATCTTACAAATTGGTTGTATTTGTGTGAGCTTGAGTCTATAAAAACAAGCACATGTTTAGTGGTTTAGGCTTGGCTAGGTTAGTGGGATGCCATTATTGGGTCTTTCTGAGGAGTGCATATGTGAAGCATGGCATGGGATGTGTGGATTCATGCTTGGACACATGAGTATGCATTGAGAGGCTTGATGCTTCAGAGGTATTTATTACAACTCTTGTATTGGTTTATTGTTGAATAATGTGGAGTATGGATGCTTTTGGAGGCTGGGTTTTTCCCTCTTTAGGGTTTCCTAGGGTATATCTTTTGTTATCTTGTGGCTTTTCTATTTGATCTATGCATTTTGGTTACTTGTATGCATTTTTATCTCTCATGGGGTTATGTAGGCAATGGATTAAGAATGTGGGTTGAATGCATTATTTCCTAACATTGAAGTATACATAGGAAGCATGAAGCATACACGTGAATACATGAAATCAAAATAATTTAGACTTGTTGAGGTCAAAATATTATCTTTTGATTCATAGCATCCACTATTGGGGTTTGGAATAGTGGATGTCTTCCAAGAATTATATGAAAAACTTTTAGAAGTGTGAGGTCACATGTAATAATATCTTGCTCATTTTTAGTTGCATACTTGAAAGTGTATTGTATAATTACATGAATTTCCTTACCATGCTACAATGATCCTAGAGAGTATGAGCTTAGATGTGTAGTGGTAAAGAGACCTAGGTGTTAGATTGCATCATGCATTATTATATTCACATGATTGATGATGTCAATGATGAAATTGATAGGTTTTCCATTCACCCAATAGTTCATGTGGAAAATATATTCCTTGAAATCATTAGTGGTCACAACACTATTGTTATGGCATTTCACCTCTTGATTAGTATCCTCAATAGAGTTAGTGTCATTTTGAGAGTCGGTGTGATGATCATGTCACCGTATATCACCTTGTTATAGTTTCTTAACCTTGTCTCAAACTAGAGAAGATAATGGAGACATATTAGGGTTTTGGGTGCTTGATTTGTAGTATGTTGACTACTCTTACATGAAAGAATGTTGCTTCTATATGAGAGGCTTGTAGCTATTTTCCTACATGGATTATTCTTATGTGGGGAAACTTTTCCCAATATTTTCCTTAGTCTCAATCTTGGGTGCATTGCATAATATTTTTCTCAAGGTTTTTAATGTTAATTGCTCTATTTTAGAAAAAATGGAAGGTTCATTAGTGCTTTTGAGAACTTGGAATTGAAAGGAAGAAAGGTATGCAAAAAAAATTCCTAAAATAATCTTAGAGGAGATTAATGTTAAAATTTTATATATTTACAATTATATAAAGGAAGAGTGCATGTAATACACTTGGATTTTAAATATTTGAAGTAAACCATCTACAAATATATATATTGAAGTGTGGATTTATAATGCAAATATGGACACCATCTATAAAAAAGATGTGTATTAACCAAATAGACATATAGACATACATCTATATATGTCGATATAAGTATAACATATATACAAAATATCCATATAGGCTTACAAGAATGATATATAGGCATACGATGTCATGCATATGCAATACAAAATATATGTCCACAAATGACATATAGGGATACAACAAAGGACCCTAATAAAAAGTCATTCCCCTTTGGGTGAAGAAAATAGATCACGGGTGACCTGATCACGGGCGACCTTTGATCATCGGGGGATGGAGATGGGTATGAGAGTGGTCTACTATGAACTCGAGGACTGCTCCTCCTAGTTAGTTTTTCATGGAGCTTTAGTTACAATAAAAGTATAGACATTAATATATAGAAATTACATTATAAAAAATGAAATATTTAACAAAATAATCACTTATAACTTCCAAATGATCTCTCTTTATTTTCCACATTCTCATGCTCAAGCTGTGGCATTCCAAAGTCCTATAGAAACCATCTAGATAGAAATTAAACTACAAATCAATAACCATTTGATTTTTCAATAATAAACAACTATAACAACGGATATAATTTGAAATTTACTAATCTGCCTCATACCATCATCAAAGGAATTGAGTTGTCTATTGGGGAAGAGACACCATGCTCTATTGCCCTATAAACATTGGGATGTGTCTCTGCTTGCACCATTTGAAAATAAAACAACATTATTCAATTACGAAAACTAGAATAGTGATGCAGGTCATGGCTTATAATGTATGAGATAGTCAACAAAAATTTGAGTACTTATTAAACTATATATTGCTTACTACAATTCATTGATATATTTTTTCTAATAATCCATAACTTGTTTGAAAGAACTTGTTTTAGGATTTTAGTCATAGCTGCAAGGAAGTGAATTGTTTGATAAAATGCTTTGGTAGACATGTATGAAAAATGTGGTAGCATAGACAAGACAATGAACTATTTGAAAAAATGCCTCAAAGAAATATGGTCTCATGTTGATGGAATGCCATGACAAGCAATCTATCAAAGAATAATAGTAAAGAATAGCATAGACAAGGTAGTGAACTGTTTGATAAAATGATTTGGTAGACATGTATGAAAAATGTGGTAGCATAGAAAAGACAATGAGATATTTGAAAAAATGCCTCAAAGAAATGTGGTCTCATGGTGATGGAATGCCATGAAAAGCAATCTATCAAAGCATAATAGTAACCAATAGCATAGAAAAGGAAGTGAACTGTTTGAAAAAATTCCTCAAAGAAATGTGGTCTCATGGTTATGTCATGCTATGACATCACCATGAAACCACACTTCTTTGAGGCATTTTTTCAAACAATTCACTGCCTTGTCTATGCTATTGCTTACTATTATGCTTTGATAGATTTTTTCCAAGCATCCATAGTTTTTTCGAAAGCACCTATTTTAGGCTTTTATCCATAGCAACAAGGCAGTGAACTATTTGATAAAATGATTTGGTAGAAATGTATGAAAAATGTGGTAGCATAGACAAGGTAGTGAATTGTTTGAAAAAATGCCTCAAAGAAATGTGGTCTCATGGTGATGGAATGCCATGAATTTTTTTTTTGTCATGGAATCCCATCACCATGAGACCACATTTCTTTGAGGCATTTTTTTAATAGTTCACTTCCTTGTCTATGTTATAGCTTAGTATTATGCTTTGATAGATTTTTCCAAGCATCCATAGCTTGCCATGACAACACCTATTTTAGGATTTTAGCTATAGCAGCAAGGTAGTGAACTTTTTGATAAAATGCTTTGGTAGACATGTATGGAAAATGTGGTAGCATAGATAAAACAGTGAACTGTTTAAAAAATGCCTCAAATAAATGTCATGACATCACCATGAGACCACATTTATTTGAGGCATTTTTTCAAACAGTTCATTGCCTTGTCTATGCTATTGCTTACTATTATGATTTGATAGAATTTTTCTAAGCATCCATATTTTGTATGAAAGAACCTATTTTAGGCTTTTAGCCATAATAGCAAGGTAGTGAGCTGTTTCATAAAATGCTTTGGTAGAAATGTATTAAAATTGTGGTAGCATAAACAAGGAAGTGAATTATTTGAAAAAATGCCTCAAAGAAATGTGGTCTCATGGTGATGGAATTCCATGACAAACATTTTTTCATGGCATTCAATCACCATGAGACCACAATTATTTGAGGCATTTTTTCAAACAATTCACTTCCTTGTCTATGCCATAGCTTACTATTATGCTTTTATAGATTATTTCCAAGAATTCATTGCCTATTCAAAAGCAACTATTTTGGGATTTAGCCATATCAGAAAGGTAGTGAAATGTTTGATAAAATGGTTTGGTTGACATGTATGAAAAATGTGGTAGCATAAACAACGCAGTGAGCTATTTGAAAAAATTCCTCAAAGAAATGTGGTATCATGGTGATGGAATGCCATGACATCACCATGAGACCACATTTCTTTGAGGTATTTTTTCAATCAATTCAGTGCCTTGTCTATGCTATTGCTTACTATTATGCTTTGATAGATTTTTTCCAAGCATCCATAGTTTGTTCAAAAGAACCTATTTTAGGCTTTTAGACATAGCAACAAGACAGTGAACTATTTGATAAAATGCTTTGGTAGACATGTATGAAAAATGTGGTAGAATAGACAAGGAAGTGAACTGTTTAAAAAATACCTCAAAGAAGTGTGGTCTCATGGAATACCATGACAAGCAAATGAAATTGCTACCTGCTCCTATTTATTATTTATGCAATGTGAATTAATCACATAACTACTTATGTTGACTCGTAAAAAACTACATTGTAATTGAAATTTTGTCATCTATTAGCATCTAGTTATTAATTATGCAATATGAAGTAATGCTTTGAGTTTAAAAGACGTGCAATGTAATGTAATCAACGATATACATATAAATGACAAAAATCTATTTTCTACAATTCATTAGTTAAACTCTTTATTTTATTACCTGAGTGAAGCTTCGATGTCCACTTCCACTGGTAGGTGTTGCCGTCAAATCTCCAAGATTAACCTAATCAACATCCAAAATGAGATATAAGAATACCATTCATATAACAATGCTATTCATATGTAATATTTATAATTATTTACCAGTTACATACCTTCGTCATACATGTCGTCGCATAATAGGGAGGTGGACTACTGAAAAAAATGAACACTATGGCCTTGAATTTTCATTATAATCATTAAACTAATTTAGTTAATCTTGCATTTAAAAAATGAAATTTAATAAATTAAATTCAATGAAGTTGCTAACATTTACCTGACGATCAAGGTTGAATGTCTCATGAAGGATGACATCTGTCATCACCATCTAATCAGCTGCAGATGTACCCTACGCACTTGTGTCTTGACTATGCATGGGGTCATAACCATAGGGTGTCCCGCAAGCTTGAAAAATATGAGGTGGAACTCTACTGCCTGAAGACTTCCTTGAATCACTTTGTGCTACAGGATTGGCATGTTGTATGAGGCTCTGGGTTAGGGAACTAACTGATTGTATTGTCTCAACCTCAATACTCTCCTTCACAATAGAAGGGATAGCCACATGCTCATATGTTAGTCTAGCGAGTGCTCGTCTCACTGGCCACTATGGGTCAAGACGTGCCCCTATTCTATCCTGTGCAGAGCCACCACCTCTACTCTGGAAGTTTTGCATATCAAAATAGTTTGGTATTTTATTGAGGACAAACTCACAGTAGAGTTTCCTCAAAAAATATTGAGGCACCTCATTGTTGTTGCATGGAGGATGGTAAAAAACCATCCACCACCTCTGACAAAAATAGTTCTTTATCCCTTGGTGGTTGTACCAATGGATATGGAACCTCTTTCTTGAGGGGTGTAAAGGTTGATTCATTCTAGGGTTTGTGAATAGGGAACATAAGTCAAATTTTGTAATTTTTTCATCTTTCACTTATTTATAAGATAATTTATCTGCATAAAATTATCTATACTCGTCCCTTATCCGACCATCTAGTTATTTGCTTGCTAATTGAATCTACATTTGATAACATCGATTCAAGTGATTGAGAAAGCATGGTTCTATGCGAGGTTGAGCTTGTAAAATATTTCAACCTTGCAATTATATCCTCAATTTATTTTTTGTTGTTTTCAATTTTCCCCATTAAATTTTCTTGAGTTCCTAGAGCATATTGAGGAATGATTGGAGGTGTTTGTTGGGCTTTTTCTTCAGCAAGGATTTTGGGTTGAGAAGAAACACGATTTTGAAGAGGAATTTCAAGAGGGTTTGGAGGTGCATTATCATTTCCTAAAAATTAAATAACTTTACATCAAAAAACATATTAAATCTACCTATTTAATAACAAATTCACATTAAAAAAACTCACTCATTTGACCTCCCCGATATTGTGGCAACATTTTGGTGAAGATTGGTTGAAGATTTGGGGAAGAAACGATGAAGAATGAGCTCTCCTATAATGCAAGTGTACTCTTGAGGGTTTGCAGGTCATGGAAAAACAAGAAATACAGAATGCAGAATGAATGAAAGTTGCTTTTTTTGTTTATATTATCTATAATGTGCTCATGTTATGACTTTTTTTAAATTTGAAAGATGGTTGGCCACTTTTTGGCCCCCATCTTTTTACACCCGCCCATACATTATATGAGAGAAAAATATGGTTCTTGTAGGAAATTCTAAGTTATTTTCACTTTTAAAGCTAATTTTGAGTAATAAGATCTTTGAGGCCCACACTACCTTGTTGTTTAAGACTACACACACTACCATAATTCATAAGAGGAAATTTTTGTAAAGTATGGATCTCAAATATCAATAAATAAACCACAATTTGGAAAGAAATAAATTCATTTAAAATAATTCAAGAGAAATACCTCATTAAATGACATGTCATCACTTGACACTACATTCTTACCCAGGACAATTACATAGAGAAATGAGGAACAAAGGTTGACTTAGGCATGATTCATCACCAACAAGTCATATCAATACAATGAAAGTACAAATAATGCACAATACACTGGAATCATCCACAAAAGTTGTACAATATAGAAATACATATGCTAGTAACAAGTCAATAATAATGTGGAGATGCAAATAATAAAGCCTTTGACTACCTTCAACTCACACATAGTCATCTGCAAATCAGTAGATGGGAACATAGTCTAGGTTCTTTTTCTGCCTAACAACCAAGCTTATGCTTCCTTGGAGAGTTCTTCTTGATATGAAGAAACACCAACCCTACATAAGATGCTTAGAAAAATGAAATTGATGTACAAGATGGAATCTGGTGAATGCCTAGTATATCTACATGTGCATTTCTATTATAGTAGAACATGCTATTCTCAATACTAGGATAGAGATCAATATAAATAAATAATCCATCTATTTCAATGGTCTAAAGAATCCTGGCCAAGCACAATATCGTATACAACAAAATAATAGTAGAACTGGAAAAATCAGTCTATGCTCACTCATACCCATATTCGACACCCATATAAGAAGGTAACTTTCCACAATCACTCATGAATACAGTGACAAGCACAAGGAATATAGTAAGAAAACACTCATAATACAATAACATATACAAGGTTCATAGTGATTAAATATACATTCTTACCCTTTCATGCATACAATGAGTAGAACAATCTAGGTACCTGTCTAAATTTTCTTATTACATTACTGATAATGCTACAAAGATCTGATTAAGCTATGAATCCAAACAACAACATTGCGACTAACTATGTTGATAAAGAAAAAAAAGGTGATCCGATGCATACTTGTGAGATAATTTCATGCTCTCCCTCCATTGTTCCCATGCATGCCTATGCCACCTCCATGAGCAACCTTAGACAAGATAATGGAAATAGATGTAAAATGATAAAGTGAAAAATATGATAACAAATAAAGATAATATGCTTTAATGAAAAGACTTGAATAGTTACCACTTCCAAGCAAAATTTTTGTGTAGCTTGCTAGTGATTGAAGAAGTAATGAGAATCTATAAGATGACAGTGGCCTCTTTTCAAGATAATATTGTATTCACAACAATGGAGTTTACTCTAGAAGCTGTAGAAGAGCTGTTTGAAAGATATGCATATAGAAGAGATGGATAATGTTGTGTATGCTCAAGAAGTGTTGTAGAATGGTGGAGACTGAGAAAAGAAAGAGAGCTATGTGTGTTTTTCCAAGAGAGCTATATTGAATGAATTTGAATCCCCAAGAAAGAGGGACCTCATTTTTTCTAAACATCTTGTTGCAAAGACTATTGTCATTGCACTAAAAGATCGACCTGTTAATGCCTGATATAACTGCTAGAGTTAATGAATCCACATGAGGCGGTTAATCCATGTCATGAACTTGAGCACTACACTACATAGCAGAAGGAGACCAAGGGCGCACACCTTGCAACAATCCCCCCTAACAAAAGCGAGGGGTTTGAACCTGTGACACAGGCTCTGATACCAATGGTTGCAAAGATGGTTACCGTTACACCAAAATATTGACTTGTTAATGACTGAGACAATCGCTAGAGTTAATGAATCCACATGAGGTGGTTAAGCCATGTCACAATCCCAAGCACTATGCTACACAAGGAGACCAAGGGTGCACGACTTGCAACATAGCCTACCCAAGTGACTCCCGATGAGGTTGCAGGTTGGCAGAGGTGTTACACTACCAAAACAAGATAGGTGTAATGTCTCAAAAACCAACTTATTCAAAGATTTTTACAAGACACGAGCGTGACTTGCAGACGTCTTCATGACGTGCATAGGTTTGTGAGAAAATCTAATTCAATAGTCAATAAATTGGGCATGCTAGATGACAAGACATGGTTTTAGGTTGAAAGAAAGCACAATTATCTTAATCTATCTAAATATGAAGACATATGCAATGTGAAATTGTATAGGATGCAATTTACAACATTACAGATTCATATGAGGATGTGATTATGTGCTCGTTTATAATGGGATGAAGCATTTATTGTGGAATTATGTGATGGGTGAGGATGGATGAAAGTGTATGAGGCTTGAAGACCAATGCATTGAATACTAAATATAGACAAGGCTAAATCCTTGACATAATTTAGGTATAATTTTTGCATCTAACGTAGGGGGAAGAATAGGGAAGGGTGAGAAATGATGGATGGGATGATAGGTAACACTAATCAATGAGAAAAAAGCCATGATAGGTTTATCATGGATGGATGGATGGGAAATTTTTTATTATTATATGGGAAGATAAGAGTGATAGTGAATGGGAGATAGTATCCTAAGAGATGGTGGAAAAGAGACTACTACACATGGTGCCTATTTCCATGTTTTCACCTTGGTACTTATCCAAGGTGCCATTGAAGTAATTTTCACAATTGTATGGATTATTTATCTTTAACATTTTTTTGGATTTTTGGATTTTCTATTTTTTTCTATTTTTATTGATTTATTAATTTTTATTAATTTTTTTAACAATTGGGATGCAATGATTCTATGATCAAAGAAACAAGCTGATGATGTAGTTGATGACCATTGACAAAGTGATGTGGATTATGTTCCAACAAAGATGAATGATATCTTGTCCCACACTACTTAGGCCTTCATGTGTCTCACATAAAGAAGTGTGGGAAACCTTTGTATTGGAGCATGCTAAGAGGTTGCCATCAAAGGTCCATCGATATAATATATCACCAAGGGAGACAAAGTGATGGGATGGATGAATGGATGTTGGTGAGTGGCATAAGTTGGGTGAAGTTGAGGTATTGTGTGGAGATGTCAATGATGGAGACTTAGGATCAAAAAGTTTACATCTTAATGTATTACCTTTATAAATTTTAAAGATACTCCCATTTATTTTGGAGAGTGGAGCATCATTGGAGATCAATTTATTATGCTTTTGCTTGATTGGATTTTTTACTTTGATCTTTGTGTAGTCCAATAGCATTTGATTGAGATTTGTAATAGACGAATTCTTATTTTTTCCTTATTTGACCTGATTTTTGACCTCTAATTGGTAAAGGTTTTTGGATTTGTGTATATGCATTGATAGCCTTATTGTTTTGAGATGTATCAATAATAGGAAACACTTGTTGATCCAAGTATAGGAGGTGGGTGGAAGTGGAACAGTTAGATGAGATGGTGAGGGTATGTGAATCTTGGAAGAGGTTGGCAATATATTTGATAGAGTATTCATGGGTATGTTGATCAGCGTTAGTAATATTAAAGGATGCTTGCACTATTTAATTAGAGGGGTTGAAATTAGACTTAGTAGGAATACTATTAGGTGATTCATACAATAAATCATGATACTTAAAATTATGCATTAGCTTCAATAGTTCTAACATTTATGTTCTTCTTTTCCAAGACCTTTTCCTTTGTATCCCATGCCTTTGCATATGTGGAGACCTTTAGCATAGATATTTGTAATTGGATCAAGCTTAAAATTTTGTTCTTTTTCATCTTCATCTTTATATAGCCAGGATGAGATATCTGCTTCAATAATTTATTTTCCCATTATTTCCTAATGTAGGAAGGGAGTGGATGCACTTTGGATTGTAGCTTGAGATGATGGTATAAATGGACTACATTGACCATAAGTTTTAGGAGATAGCAAGATTTATCCTATATGGAAGGAGTGTAAATCATACTCGTCATATCCAATTTCTTTGATTTTAGCCTTGAACTCTGGGATAGTATGAGAATTGGAGGAGGTGGATAACAAGGAAGGATCAATGTGCAAGGATGAATATTCTTTATTATTGGTTGGAAAATATTGTGAAATTCCATGACTACATTCCAAGAATTCATGATATTGAAAGACATCAAGAATAGTTAATTCAATACCATTGTGTGGGGAATTTATACATTGGTGATACATGGAAGGGATGTCTTGCATGCCATGGATCCATGGATGGCCAAGAAGGATGTTGTATGGGAGATTAAGGTCTAGAATATGACGTGTAGTTTCCATAGTAGTTGGTCCAACTTGGATGGGTACCTTTATAATACCTTTAGACTCACATTCAACTTTATCATAGGCTTTGATGTTAATATTCTTTTGAGGATTGAAAGCATCATTACAATATCCTAATTTTTTTATTAGATTCAATCTACAAAGATTAAGTCTTGATCCACCATCTATTAGGACATGTTTGATTTTGGTTTTATGAATATGGGCGACAAGATAGAGTGGTTTATTGTGAGATAGATTGATGGAAGGAAAATATTTAGTAGTAAATGGGAGAGAATGTGGAGAAGATAAGTGCCCTATCATGGATTGAAATTGGTCAATGTTAATGTCATTAGGGATATGCGATTCATGGAGGGATTTTATAAGAAGCTTTTTGTGCATGGGAGATGTTTTAAGTAGATCAAGGATGGGTATTTGTGTTGGAGTTTTTCCAAAGTGGTCAAGGATATCATATTTATTTGTATATGGGGGGAGGATGAAGTTCCTTGGATGGTGACTCAACCATGAAAGATAGTGATGAAACAAGTAGATGCTTTGATGGTTACAGTGATTGCATGGGAAGGACTTTGTTCAATGCAATCAAGAACAAAATAATATGAGGTATTATTGTTGTAGGTATAGGGTGTTTTGTTCTAAGATACAAAATATTTACCATCATTGTGCTAAGGGAAATGTTTCTTATATATTACATAGTTGTTCCTTAGGTGACTTGTGGCCTTCAATGGTAATTTATCCTCGATTAATGAGATCTTGGATTGAGTTTTTTAGTCTCATGTAGGTGGATTTTTTATGTCTATGTACTTGATGATATTCAAAAAATTCATGCTCTTTATGCCAAGAGGTCTTGGATTCATCCTCACCAAGTGGTTTTATAGCTGGAAGTTGGATCACATTTGCATGGATTAGTTGGAGGACGATCTTGATAGGTTCACCCAAGGGAGTGTAATCACATCTAGTGTATCATTTAGGTTGACCTTTGGGAATGACCACATGGTTTTGGACAACTTGATTGTTTGAGATGATGGTGGTGGAGGTATTTGAATGTTTTGGACATGTTTGGAATTAGTCAAACTATCATTGACTATGTTTTTTTTCTTGTTCCAAAAATGAAATTTGTCACTGGATTAATTATTATCTTTGCTCTCTATATAGATCTTGACTAGTCCTTTAGCTATAAGTGATTTTTATAATAAATGGTAACTCCTTTTTCTATGATTTTATTGAAGGAGTGAGCACATTACATTTGTAGGTGAAAGCCCATTTTCGGGTTCAAGTTTTGGACAAATATGGTAATGAGTTATTTTTCAAGTATTGGCAATGCAAAGAAACTAACAAGATGTCTCATCTTTGTAAGAAAGAGGAAAATATTTCACCACTCTTTCATTTTTTTCCATAGATCTATCACGGTGATGTCATGTTCGATGTTGTAGGAGAAATGTGTGACAAATCATGTGGCTAGCTCAAAAAATGTGGTGATAGTCCCATAAGGAAGGTGGGTAAACCAATGTAGCACTTGTCCACCTAAGCTTCTAAGGAATAGTCTTTAGAGTTATGCATCAAGATAAGAGACCTCTTGGCATGCGATGCAAAATTATTTAAGGTGTTCCCTAGGATCTTCCTTTCCTTTGTATTTATCAATTTTAGGCATCTCAAAGTTTTGGGGAAAGGGGATCATGGTGATGGATTTATTGAAAGGATAAGGACATAATTCTTGGAAGGTGTAACTATTCTTTTGATGTCATAATTGAGGTACCTTGAGTGTGTCCTTGATTTTTTGAACGAATTGTGCCAAAGAACTTGTGAGATTGAGCGGTGGTGGTTGATAATTGGATGTTCGAGGTTGTTTGTATGATATGTGTAGGTTGTTATGGGTGGATGAAATAGGGTTTGAAGTTTGGAAGTTTTGAGTGGTGTTTAATGGGATGGATGAAGTTAAGTTTGAATATTGGAGGGGGTATGTTGTGTTTATGAGGATAAATGTTGAAATATGAGGAGAGGGAATACAAGCTTGAGGTTGTGGTATTTGTGCTAATTTTTTTAGGTGCTAGATGGGATTTTGATACGTAAGTGTGTTGTGGATGTGGGTTTGGTGGTTTGAGAGAAAGTTGGATGATTAGAAGATGAAATATGTGCGAAATCATGAAGATTAGAAGTTAGGGGAGTGGAAGGATCTTGTTGTATGCTTTGGGACACATAAAAGGCATGAGGTAGTTTGGCACCTTTCCTAGCTAGAATAAGGATATATTGATTTGGATACTTCACGAAGTAATGATGCATTAAGTCCATGGCTTGGGTGTCTTGTGAAAAGTATTCCAATGTGGGTGAACCTATGTAATTTGAATCTTGATCTTCCTCATGCATGGTCTGAAATAGAAATTGGAATATGTTTTCCAAGGAGACTTGATGGACCAATTCCTCAAATAATAAATCATTGGATGATGAATATGGTAATTCTTTGGAAGCCATGATTTGTTTCTTAGCTTGTGACCTTGTGATAGACATACAAGAAAGAGACCTAGGAATGATGGGAATGGATTAAAGTGATTAATGATGATGGAATAAGGAGATAAATGATAGACATTATATATGGAATGATTATATTTGAATGGTTGGATTGAAAGGGGTGATGATAGATATTGGATTGAAAGGGGATGGTGATGGATTCAAATTGGAAACACTATGGATAACCAAGAGGTGAGGATGAATACAACTTGGTGATTCTATGGTGAAATAAGAGGTGATGATGAATACATATTGGTAAAATTATGGATAACCAAGAGGTGAAAAAGATATAACTTGGCAACACTATGGATAACCAAGAAATGAAGATGGATATACGACCAAAATTATTGCAAGTAAATCTAGATCCTCGATAGATGGGGATGATTTGCTTACATAGGGTTGATAAATTCCTAAGCAAGGATAGAGGGGGATTTTGGAAGCTAACTTGGGGTAGCCAAGTTCCCCAGCTCAATATACTACTTAAGATAGGAAATTTCTCAAGCAATATACAGGCTAGTGGATAAAAAGGGATAAGGATCTAGATTTGACTCTTAACAAGATTTTTTTTTCTATAAATGTGATATGGATTTGGTTTGGATGGTGGGATAGGTTAAATGATGATGATATAAAATGGATAGGAGGATATGATAGATTGATAATGAAAGGTATCAAATGGGGAAGATAAGATAGATCAGTGATGAAAGAAAATATATTGGAAAGATAAGATATATCAATGATGATAGAAATTGGATGTTTGCTAATTGGTCCAAGGTCTAAAGATGAAAATGATGATACATTTAGGTTATCAAAATGGATGAATATGATGAGGTAAATGAGTGATGGGGTTTTTCGGATGAATTGGATAAAAATAATTGATGTTTTAGGTGAAATGATGGGATCATATGGGTCTCTTAGTTTTGGTTTAGGTCTACAAAGACCAAACTTATAATTTAGCGATCTTAAGTGGTCAAATGAAGGAAAAGTTACACAAGAAAAAATTTATGCAACAAAGACGCATCAAGATGAAACAAAGGTTCCTTTTTATGAAACAAAGGTACCTTTCTCTATGTAATGGCATAAATTTGTACCTAGGAAATTTTTTCATCAATTTACCCTTACCTTATCTTTACAAGTCTAATGATGCAAAAACTTGCCACCTTCATCTCGACCTTCCCACATGTCCCCATCATTTTGTGTCGATGGATGATTTTTTTTTGGGATGCACGTGTGCCATGTGGACGTTCGTGCACCACGCTACCATCCTGATAGATTCCTACCTCTAGAATCTATAGAAAATGTTGTGCTTCCTGATTGCTTGTGAAGTTTATGCCTCCTTCTGACTCTTGACCGATGAAAATGACTCTTTACCTCCATTTACCCATTCAATCTCATTCTTTCACTCTCTTACATTCTCTAGTTCACTCCTTCACATTCTCTATTCACTTCTTTCATTCTCAAGCTCAATCTCTCTCACTTCTTGATCATTCTTTCTTTAATCTCATTCTCTTGCTACTACTAGCTTTCTACTTGGTCTCTACAATGTCTTCTTGCTTGAACATCATCGTCATTGTAGGTTTATAGTAGGGAAGGTAACATTGTGTCTTTTCATTTACTTGCATCTATTGTCTTCTAGAGTAACATTCAAGTTTTCATTTCTCTCTACCTTATTATGTCATTTTCATTCTCTCTTCTTTTTCGCTTTATCCATATTGTTGTAGATCTAGCTATTTGTGTGTCCAAAGCATGTAGCTTTGTGACCCAATCTATGACCCCTAGATACGTAGTTAGAAGGACTCTTGGATATTCAAAAATATAATCTAGGTAGGTGTTGATGGTGTTTTCTGCACGGCAACAACTCAGATAGAATGCAATATCCTATCTCTCTTGAAAGGTAATTTTCAACAACAAGTTACTAAAAATCACCCCAAGGTCTCTCGGGTGTCAGGTCATGACAATGCATAAACAACTCAGATAATATGTGAAAATACTGGTAATCACAATCGGACCTTACTACAAGCAAACTGTATCTTTCCAATTTATCAAATTTTGCAATATTATGATCTTGAATCCTAAATCTAACCAGATGATAAAGAAACAGCAGAAGATGAGGGTGTAAGAGATATAATGAAATCTAAACTATTTCTAAGATGAACAATGCAAATGATAAACACCTGGAATGGACCAATCTCAAATAACCAATTCCTGCTTAACCCACAATGTAATATCACAGGAAAGGTGCAATCTTCTAAGGCATACAGATTTTCAAATCATAGACATTCATCCACAATCGAACTAAGCACAAACAAATGTATGGTCCAGGTTGACTTCACCAGTCTACTACAATCAGATAGTTACTAGGAGTATAGACCAGAGATTGCTACAAACACTCCAAGCATAAAACCATAAACATTATTCACCAAACTAATCTAGTTCTAAATTTAACATCAAATCTTCTATCTTTAAGCAATTGCAAAAGATGGAACAACAAGAACCATGCAAGATAAACTAACACAAAAGAATTCACCAGAAAAGCCACAATGCCTTCAATTGTATTAGATCACCAAAATATAGCAACAATTCCACTGTTTTGTGTTACAACATTTGCTCCAAAGAACTAACTACTATCTCTACTATAGAATGCTCTAGCTCTTTATTAATCTAGCTTGTCTCTATTATCAGTCTAACTCATTACAAATGAGGCAGGAATGCCAATTTAAAGAGAACCCTCAAAACATGTCAGCCCAGCTAGACATTTACAAAATAAAATAGCCAAAACAAGTCGGCCTCAGGAATTTCAAAATAAGGCACACATTAAATGCCGATACATCATCAAGGTCAACCAAAACACATTCCTCAATGCAGCCTAGATCAACACATGCCCTATAATAATAGGGAAGCACAAATCACAAAGCTGGCATTAACTACCACCTCCCTTATCCTTGTTCTGATCCAACAATTCATGAACTTTCAAAAACACCCTGTCCAACTCAACAACAGGTGGCAAGGGTAGGATTTTGAGCCGACATTCAATTGATTCAATTTCATCCCTTGACCGCTTAACCATTGTATCCCAATCACCCCTATATGCCAAGTACTTATCCACCACAGCTAGATAAGTAGCCGCATCATCCAATTGGTGCCCTGTCACATAATTTTCAACATCAGGGGCATAGACATCATGCCACCATTCCTTCAATTGTTCCAAACTCAAGTATTTAGGGGCGATCTTCCTCCTCCCAGTTATTACCTCAAAAAAGGTGATGCATCCATCATAAACACTAGTTAGATTACCATCCATCTGCTTCCTTTGTTTATAGATCTTCTTGATGGCTTTTTGTTGGATTTGCAGGGCTTCAAACCACTCCCAAGGCTCATTAACCCTAGATGAAGAAAGAATTCCATCAATGACCAACTGATCCTTACTATACTCCATGATTGTTTTGGTTTTCTGCAATAAGAGATCAGTGTCTTCCTTATCCTGAGATAAAACATAATCTAATGAATCCTTAGCCCTTATTGCATCCTTTCCAGTTGAACGGATCTCCTTTATTGCATCATCCCCCTTAGCCTGTATCTCCTTCAACCAGTTTATTGTAGCCAGAGCAAAAGATTTCATCTTTTCTATTTCAGAGATGGTCTCCTTTGGCAAGAAACCAGCAGTAGCAGAAGAGGATGGGTGAAAAGATTGCAAAGGCTTCATTAAATCTTCTAGACATTTCCTAAGCCTTTCATTCTCTTTCTTTAGTTCATGCTTAGACTTTGTTTATTTCCTCAATCTCCCAATGATCATTGCACTAGACCCCTCATATTCCTCAATATCTTGCTCCATAGAAGTGGGCCCAAGATTGATAGTCTGTACATCATAATCCTTCCTGGTGACCTCATCTTTACTTTTACTAGCAGCAGGGGTAGCAATATGAATAAACCTATTACTATCTTCATCTCTTTCGATCTTGGAAACCACCTTGGCTACCTTCTTCTTCTTACCCTTTCCAATCTTGGCCAACATTTCATCCCAGTTGAGAGGAGTGTCCTCAACAATGACCTATTTCCTTCTGATTTCTTTGTCTAGCCAATCCAGAACAGCAGGATCCACTTGGATTTCATCCTTCTTGACCTCTTCATGTTGATCTACCATCTTATCCTCTTCCTTCTCAGGAGATTGACCACCTTTGTTTCCAAACTCTGGCTCCTCTTCTTGCAAGGGTGATGGAGTCCTAATAGGGACATCCTCCTTCTTAGGGGATCTATTATCTTTGCTATTTGTAGGAGAATCCTCATACTGTACCAATAGGGAATGATGCACCTCCACATGTCCTACCTCAAACTCAGTAGCTGCGCCATAAAGTTCTCCATTCTTAAACGGTTTTGCTTCCTCACTAGTCTCATTCCCCTCATGAGTCATCTGCTCAGGTATACCCAATGAAGGAGAGGTGTCTTTCTGTTGTCCCATAGTAGATGCCATTGGAAGGGGATCTACCTTTTGCATAGTCTCCTTGGGAGATGGAGTTCTGGACCTTCTTGAATAAACCTGAGTTTTCTCTCTTGAGCTCTCCACATGAACCACAGGAGGATCCACCTCATCCTTAGAAGTTCCTTGATCTTTATTCTTAGAATCCCTGGTTGTCCTTGTCCTTTTTGGCTCTGGAGGAGTGTCTTCTTTCTTTGCTTTCTCAAGTTCCTCCTCTTTGGTGAACTTACCTATCTTCATAGTATGACTCCTTTTCTTTCCCCTAGGTTTTCTTTTCTTTTCAGGCTCACTCTCCTTAGGGCCTCTAATTTTAATCTTAAAAGGTGAGCCTACCTTAGTTTTTCCTGTAGAATCATCCTCACCAGATTCCTCTGAGGTAGAATGAGCATTCAGATTTCCCATCAGATTGAAAGTGCAAGGTGCCTTCTTGCTCTCCAATTCCCATACTTTATGTTTCAGCCATGACTTGGTAGATTTCACAATGGGAGCCATCAATTCCTCCAACTCAGTTATTTCCTTTTTTGACCAGTTTATCTCTCCAATGGGTCTGTCCTTAACTGATTCAAATGCATGATCCTGGACTAAATTTCCATCATCTTCCAATTGATCAGGAATCAGCTTGACATTGTACATTCTGATTACATCAGCTGGAAGCCTAGAATACCTTTTCTTTCTCACCTCAAAGTCATCCTTGTTGTTAGCCCAGTAATCCTCTAGATCATCTTTGTGATGATATTCTTTAGTAGCCTTCTTCTGTGCTTCACCAGTGATATCAAAGCTTGCCCTCTTAGAGTGGAAAGAGAAACCAAAAGTACTCAACTCTTCCCTTGATGCATGAGCCGATTGGATTGAAGGACAAACCTCACTTATACCAATTTTCAAGGGAAAGTCCCCACCGAACCCTGTCTTGTGCTTCTCTCTTTTAACAATGGCATCGAAATCACATATCTTCCGAGTAACCTCCAAAAGTATGATGTGATCAGTGGGATATCTTGGCAATCTGTATGGAGTAGTCGAACATCCATCAATTCTGATATAGGAGAAGGTAGGGAATTGTATAAACCATGCTCTATATCTTTTAATCAACTCCTTGGCCCCATCAGAAATTATCACATGCTCTGCGTTCTGAAGCAACCTAGTAATATGCATAGTAAATGCATCATTTGTTTTTCTATAATTCTAATTCCCTAGGTGCAACTCAGGGTATACCTCATAGATGACATCTTGCCCAAATGTTCCTTTTGGACTCAATCCCCTGTATGGATAAAATCTGGCAAGCACATATACCACATAAGATGACATGGTGAATTTCTTTGTCTCCAGCACATCTCTCATCTGCCTGTCAATCATTGCACTGGTAATCCCTGCCCAATGGTAATTGATGCCTTGCTCAATCTTGTTAATAATTTGCACCATCCAATTCTCCAATGCCCCAGCACTCTTCAAGCCCACCACCCTACTTAACAGTGTGATTGCATCATATATATCTTGTCGAAACTTGATCCTGTGTAATTGTTTAGGCAGCTTGGAGAAATGAGATTTTGGCTTTTCTAGCCAAGAATTGATCATTTGCTGGGCTTTGGTAGGCTCATCCTCATAATAAGTTCTAGCCAAGTCCATGTCCAAGGCACACACACATGGCAAGTTTGGCATATCAAATGCCTGGGCAATGGAAACTGGATTAAAGTTTGCTAACACTCTCCCATCAGTGCTAATAATCCTCTGTGTATCAAAGTCATAGTGTCGGGCACACTCTAATATCAATTCATAGCATTGAACTATAGGAGGAAATCCTTCCACATGAGCCAGTCCGGATTTCACCACTCCCTTGGTCAGGGCTGATAAATCCCTCAGAGCTAACCTTTCTTTAAAATCTTCATATCTCCAAGCTCCTACATTGATATCTGAGACCTCTGACCAAACTGAAGCCACCATACTATCCGACAATTGATTCTTCACATCCAGCCTGACCCTTTCCGCATCTGTAATAGAGGATCCCTCGGTATCTCCCTTGGCCTTTACTGCCGCTGCCTTGCTCGAATAAAGGAGCCTCATGAAAATCCAATTATCATCGATATTTCAATCAAAGGTTAGCCTCGAAACCACATGAAATCATTAAGAAAAAATCATTAATCATCAATCTTGAAAATCCAAAAAAAATGAAGTAATCCAGGAAAATGAAGTAATCCGGGAAAATCCAGTCGGGGCGAAATTTGGAGAAATTCGACCTAGACGGACTCCCACTGCCAAGACACCATTCATCAAATAAATCATCAATACGGACAAAAGGGATGGATGATTATCATGAGATTCATCCATTTAGCAAAAAGAAATCATCATCCAACATTTAATTCATTACTTCAATTTCAAAAATCAAAATCAAGTGAAACCAGGCAGAAAACCAGAAAAATCCGGGCAGTTCGGATTTCCGCAGACAGCTTGAAATTCTAGGAACTCATCATACTCTGGGGAAATGGCAACAATCTTGGAAAATACGGGTGCACAAAAATTTCGCGGACACCTCAGAAACCCGACGATCGTTTGACTCGTAGACCGTCAATCAAGTGATCATACAAATCCCCCTATCTGAATCCAATGGACACAAACTCAACCCCAACAAGCAAAATTTTGATTGCACCTGAATTTAAACTCCCAAAAACTCTCAAATGGTTGATCCCTGTGACAGAATAATGATGCCCTAAATTTAACAATCAAACCTCCGCCATGAGAGTTGAGGCAAGCTTGGAATTCAGATACTATCCCTCAAAAAGATTAAACTATGGCACACCAGGGTTTCTAGTGTTGCGAACAAGGTCAAGTTGGACACAAGAGATGAGGGTCGCACCAACTCCACCAAACTTAACAATCCTGGGCAGACATATCGAAACCCTAACTTCATAAATCAAGCCAAGTTACGAGCCAACAAGGCAAGGCAAGGCCCTAACAGGAACGCCTAGTTACAGGGGTACACCTGAAATTCAATTGATAAATGAAGGGATGCACAATGCAGGCTTTAAAGTCCACGGAAAGGTGAGTTCAAACCCTAATTTGATAAATATGTAACGATGAGAACAAACAAGGGCCGACCTAAATAATCATCAACAACAACCTGAAAGATTCAATCACAAGCGCAAAATAATAGGAGAAGTCAAAAATGACTTACCATGGATTAAATCCGAATGAACCTCGACCCCAAGGAAATCACGCGAATCAGGGTGCCCTAGCTGCGATGATATCAACACAAATACCCGAGGAATTCACGCGCAAGCAAACCAAATCCAACGACCAAAGCTAAAAAAATGAACAAACTCAAGCGCTAGAGCATATAGCAAATGAATAATGAAATCAGGAAAAGCACTAAAAGCCCTTTAAATTCGCTCACACTCACACCAGAGAAGATGTACCCCAAGCATTAATGGCTGACAAGACATATTGAGGAAATCTCGAAACCCGAGGTCGAAACAGAATTTCAGAAAAAACTGAGCTAGCCGGACTATCCTGGTGAGCATGAATTTCGTGAACGACGCACCCCTCTGGGACTCCGACGAAGTCCGGGAAAATCCGCATGATCCAGAAAATCTTGGATTCAACTAGAAATCTGGACTCCAGAAAATCCAACATTGACATACGATGAACCAGGACTCGGGAAAATCCAAGTGAGCCGAAAAATCCCGGACTTAGGGAAAAACCCAAACTTCCATTAAAAACCAAGTTTGATCGATTCAACCCTCAGGGTAAGACCAAGGTAAGCAAGACCAACATCCCAAGACCTTGAAAGGACAAATCTAATAAAAACCAAAGGTCCAAAAGACATCCGAAAACAGAAAACAGAGGGTCCCTACTCCAAGTGGGGCGTGTGTGCAAAATTGCACAACAATAGGTAACTTTCTACTAAACACAATCTTCTACATCTTTTGAGCTAGTTCCATCTGAGTACATAAACATGGTCTTGTTCACATGTATCTCTCCTAAAAATGTGAGTTCAATGCTTGATATAAATTTTACCTCGCATGATGTGTCTCTAAATAAGGAGCCTTACCCACTATAAATTTCATAACTGACATCTTAGTTGATCTGACAAGTTAGGTAAATGCAATAATGAAGGAAGCTTTATTCATAAATAGTTTACATAAGGAGGATACGAAGAGTCATAGACCACTCTCCATACCCATGATAAAATCTCTATCTCCCCTATGGGTGCTATTTCTTTATCAGTCTTGGTAGGACCTAAGGCTATTGATGTGTCATTTATCATGATCCCAGAGTTCGATCAGTTCAGAGTAAGGCTGACATCTCGTGGCTGGACTCCATGAACAACATTTCCTTTGTAGTCCATAAATGCTTAAAGTTCCCCCATGAAGGCACCATGCATGTGGTGAATGACACTGGCTATAAACCACTGGTGTCATATGGGGAATTCTCACTGGATCACTTCTGGACTACCCCAATCAAACCTCTCCCTCATAAGGTTGATTTGTTATATAAGGCTTATGTTAAATACAAGATTGGGGGCTCAGTGTCGAAGGTTAGCTATCCATTGTCTCCTTATGCTATTTCCATAAAAGCCTCTATGATAGCGCAAAAGAAAGATGCCTCTTCTGCCTTGCCAAAGGGAAAGAGGAAGCTTTCTCATGATCTAGAGCCTTCTCCTTCTATAGTTCCATCTACTTTTTCTTCTTGTCTTGCTATGACATCTTCAACTCTTGCTCTTGTGCCTCGTATGGGAAGTACGATGGTGCCTGCATGGTGAAAAATGAAGCATCAAGTTTTTGAGATTCTTGTGCTACCTAGGGTTCCTTGACCCACTATTTATGGCAAGGGGAAATATTCCCATAGAGTTGTTCCTACTTCTCGACCATCATGGCCTCCTTCTATTCTTCCACCTGCACCTAGGGTAACAAACAAATAGATGCCCATTGTCGAGGTTCCTGTGTCTGCTTCTCCTCCTATGGTTTTTTCTGCTCCCATGCTTCCTCCCCCTTCTCCTGCCCAGTAGATCATCCTTCCACCAAAAATGGTCATGAAGGATACTCCTGTAGTTGAGTAGCAACCTTCAGTCTCTTCTCAGGCCACATCTTCAAGTGCCTGCAACCAATGTAATTGGCTCGCGCATGAGCACAGGCATAGGAAAAAGGCTTTGGCCGTGAAGCATGCTGCCTTATGGAAGATGGAGGAGGAGCCAATGGAACCTATATCTTCATCCTCTTTTTCTATTCCGTCTTCTCCTATTATTTTTTCCTTGAATCCCATCATTTCTGTCTTTCTTTTGACTCCTCCAATGGGTCCCAATAATGCTCACCCCAAAAGGGTGTAAGTTTTCATTGCTCCCTCCATGGAGCCTCCTCTCTTGATGTACCTCCTAGACATACCTCCTTTCTCACATCCCAAATAAATGCCGAATACAATGGTGGTGTCTGTTGTGACTATGTCTTCTTCCTCCTCAATCTCCACTTCTTATGTGGGGATTCCAATCCTCCATTGAAGCGCAAGCTAGAGGATGACCTCATTGCAAGTGGAGGTTGGAAGAATAGTTCACCTTCTTCAGAAGCTAGGTTTTTTTGGCCTGTGTTTTCCTCATGACAGAGGTAACCCCCTCTTCTTTGGAGCTAGTCACTGCCCATCTTCCTGAGGTTGGTAGTGGCTCTCGAGTTTCTCATTCTTCTCCCACCCGGTTTACACATGGAACTCCAATAAAGTGCATGTTCAATTTGGTAGATGACATCCTAACTCTGTCATCAATTTTTAATCGATGACCATTGCTTCACAAGAGCTTAGTGAAGAATTCCTTTAGGGTCCTTCTTCCTTGGCCCTTGTTGTAGGTGAGTTAGAGGGTACCACCCTTGCTATATTTCCCTTACAGGCTTGTCCTCCCTCCCCTTACAATGATATAGATTGGGAGCAAGACGACCGATTGGTCGATGAGGACTAGGGTGGGACCTCTTCTTTATTTGTAGATTATATTTGTTTGTGTGTTTGTGTTCCCACATGCTTATATTTTTTTTTTGTGATCCTTCTTGGAGGACCCTTGCTACCCTTGTAGGTGCTTGGATATAGGCATGGAAATTTTTTCATACACTTCTATTTGTGTCATCATTCTTTTGTGTCATGAAATTGCTTTTCAATATTGGGGATGATGCAAAGCCTTGGGGGCATTTAGGCCTTCTTCCAGGTTGACCCAATTTTTATTTTCACTTTGTCTTCATGTGCTATTCTTCATGTTTTGAGAAATTTTGGGATTGATGACCATTCATTCATATACCATATTATATCTATGAACAAATCTAACCTCAAATTATCAATTCCCCTTGTCTCTTGATTTATTCATCTATGTCTGCTTCTTGATGTTGTGGTTCTTATGTGTTGTGTAACGCCCGCCGTGCAAACCCCAGAGAACACACACATAACGCGAATAATATATATATATTTTTTAAAAACATAATAATAAAAGTAACATGTAACAACATTAAACCAAAATCACATAGCATAACACATATCATTAATACACTTGGTTCTCTGGGGCACGCGAGGTTACATTGCAACCACAAAACAAAATAAAGATAACGAAAACAACATAATCATTTAATTTATGAAAACCATATACAATGATACAACTGATAGCCATGATGCGAGTATGATAACATCGCATAATTACATCCATGATAAATCTTTTAACAAGATCCAAATCAAACCTAACTATTACATCATTGAAATAATATTACATTACAATTTTCTTTGATACATGAATTACATTGAATTTCCCAACATGGGGATAGATACAAGAATAATGAACATGAAGCACAACTGATCACTGGAACATCTGCACTGCGGAAAGCTGAGAAGGCAAGACGCTGATGGGGAACCCAACGGGTGCGGAGCACGTTCCACCCAACCATGTGAATTACAAGTAACTCACCCCCCGTGCTCAGAGGTGACGAGGAAGTGAACCCGACCATGAAAGTCAACCGACTCAACCACAATATGATATGAAACAAACACAACTCAAAGCTTACAAAGAACAACCATCAAATTTTACAAATCACATGACAAGATTAAGCCAAGAACTCATCACGATAATATGAAGTACTATCACTTAACAATCAAGAATCAATTCACAAGAATTTAAAGAAACATCATAAAGAGATAACATTCAGAGGCAACAACACAAACAATAAGGGTGTCAAGTGGAGAGTGTCATCGCATAGCTCTCATGGGATTTCCTGGCCCTTCCTCCAACTGAGGCGCCGGCACCCATCTATGGATATCCTGGCCCTTCCTCCTAACTGAGGCGCCGACACCATAGGGTAGCTAATGCGGAGCCAATAGTCTCTCGTGAAGACGAGACTATGACTATGCCGACCATGGCCTTCTCAGTCTATCACTAGTCTAAGGTAGCCCTAATGCATAGCCGAGGAATCCAATGTTTTATTATCTTGTGTTTTTAAAACTACCCAATCCCCTAAATCTATTGTTTAGGTTATCACTTGTTTACTACTCTTTCGAGGGTTATCCTGGCCCTTCCTCATCTGAGGCGCCGACGCCCACAAAGAGCCACTCTCCCTCCTACGACCCCTAACATATCTCAAAGCAGGCAAGGGTTGGACTAACACATATAAGTCATAAAACCAAAATCCAAAACACGAGGCATTAACCATCTCGCAACTGCACATAAGCAACAAACTTGCAAACCCGTCCAACCCTTCCTAACATAACCCCAACAACGCTCAAAAAGCATAAACAAGGTAACTACACTTTAAATCACAAGCCTCTGGAATAAGGTTACAAAATCAACAACGGGTTCCCACAAAGACATCACCAAGCGACAAGCAAACATAACACAAAAGTAAAACTCACATAATATTTTGCAAAGTTGCACCATTAAGTTTGATTCTAATCCCAATTAAGTAACTAAATACGATTGTATTAAAAGAATTCACAATCACATCTACAGACTAATTCTTGTTAAAAATATTTGTTCAACCAAAACAATTAATAAAATAATGCCCTGTTTAAATATACAAATGCCCATATAACACATTATTCGACATTTCAATTATATACAAAAATTATACGTATATATATATATATATAAACCAATTAAAATAATATTAAAACAAATAATAATGATTATATATATATATTTTTTAAAACTAAATTATAATTATTATATTTAATAAATTAAATAAAATAATTATAATTATTATATTTAACAAAAATTAAAGAAACACCATATAATAACAATTAAATACATATATACTGCATATATATAAATATATATATGTTTATATATATATAAATATATATATATATGTTTATATATATATATATATAAATATATATATATTTATATTAAAAAAACAAAAACAAAAACAAAGTTTACATTTAAACCCTGCCGCATCAGTACTGGCCGACGGCCGGTACTGCCCGCAGCAGTCTTATGACTGCTGCGTAGCAGTCATTAAGACTGCTGCCGCAGTACTGCCGCGGCAGTGAGGGGACGGGGAAAGTACGGCTTCGGCCGTCCTTCCACCGAGCCCAAAACAATTTATTTATTTATTTATTTTTTAAACAAAAACTTTGTAAATATAAAATTTTATTTACAAATTTAAAATACACGCCCAACAAAACGGAAAAACACGGATTTATGCATAGATGTATAAATTTAAAACACTGACATAAAATATTTCAATTTCAGAGGAATATACAATTCGCGACGGTCGTACGGCCGACGCACCAATACATTGTTTATTAAAACAAACCAATATAAACCAGTATATATATATATGTATATTTATATATATATATATATATATTCTGGGTAAACAACCCAATATAAACCAGTATATATATATATATATATTTTTATTTTATTTTCTGGGTAAAAGTATAGAGGTAAATAACAGAATAAAAAGGAAATTACAAAACAATGAATAGGTCCAACCATATTTAAAATATATACACATTTCTAAAACTTCAAAGTTTATTACTTTCAACAAAGATATCATTTTCTTAAAATCCTATCATAGATAAATCGAATGTTTCAGAAGATCGGGGTTTTTGTCTTGACAAGAATTTGTACAGTATAATAACTATGATTTTCTTTGTTTTCTAGTCCAATAATCTGCCCTAGTTTTCAATCAACAGAAGTTTTCTATAATCACAAGAATCATTTTTAATAAAATATATTTTTCTTTCTCAGAAGCAGACAGATAGAAACAAGGGTATGAGAAGAAGACTACGAGAGGAACCTGGAGTCCAATGCAAATTTGATGATGCCTGCTTGACTTTGATGCCCTCGATCTTGATTCCAATCCTTAGTCCAGAACGAACTCAACAATGACTTGAGCAACTTCAACTTTCTGATCTTCTCTGTGTGTGTGAGAACCTCTAAAAATTCATAATTAAATAAAATATACTGCCCATTCCTTCAAAACTCTCCAAAAATCCAAAATTAAAAGAAAATCAATTCTTTAAAACTAGCTTTTTTCTCATATCTCTATTCCTATTGGCTCACACAATCTTTTTATTCTTTTATTTGTTTTATTGCTTTAATTCCTGTTTTGCAACTTTTCTTGCACCTCACATTACATATTTATTTTAAATAAATTATTCTCATAATTATCCACCACCAAGTTACTTGATTAATTAAGCCATATTTAATATTTAATTATTATTTAATTACAATAGATGATTTTCAAAATAATTAAATTATTTAAATATTTAAATTCCATTAAATCCAACATTAAAAGAATAATTTATTTCAATCATTAAGATAAATCATAACTATAAATGCCCACATAAATAAAATAAGACAAAACACATAACACAACAGACAATGACGACAATTACACAAAATCAACTATACCACACAAATGAGACAACCTGACATCATGGAACGGGAGGACTTCATCGTCACCTCTGTATCAACATTTATCCATTGGGTTATTTGGTGCTCGCCCTGTCCTGCCGAAGCAGGTGGAATCGAGACTTGTACCTGCAGTCCTGCATACAAACGAAGTTGTGTACATGTGCATATATACATAACATCAAAGCATTAAATCAAAATACTGCATTGTGAGAAGGAATCACAACATAACAGGGCACTCGCGAACGAGTGATGCTATATTGTCCTTCGTCACACCTATTCTAACAATTATAATCAACTGATAAAATAACATTTCTAAACTAACAATTTATCTCATGACATATCTAGTTAAATCACTGCATCATAATTATAATTCTGAAAATGAACTAACATCTAACCAACCACAATTTCAAATGAAATAATCAAATCTTCCAGTGCATAAACATAATCACCAACAGTCTACTAATGGAATACAACATCATCAAATGTCTAACTATCCAACTCAAACAATATCATCATCGTAACAAGTAGCAAACAACCGCATTGAAAAAAATACTAAATCCTACCAGTAAGAGGAGGGGTATTACATGTTGTACCTATTGTGTGTGAAAAAAATACCACGAATACATCTCACCATGTATCTCGTGCCACAACATATTTGTCTCTCCTATCTCTCCTTAGGATGTCATTTGCTCCTTTGTGTAGCACACACCATCCTAGGGAGGCTACAATGTTCTAGTTTTCAATAAGGTGAATTATTTCAAAAGGATTCCTTGATGTCAAATTTTATTTAAAATAAATTCCTTGACGAAAAAATCCCTTATTGGAACCTCTCATTTTTCAAAATGTTATATTCTCCCAAGGATCCTAGATGAAATTTTCTTTAAAAAAGGATCTCATATGTGAGAGAGTTTGAAAACTTTCCTTTGAAAAAGAAGCACTTTTTAAAAAAATGAAAGAGTCTAAAAACTTTCTTTTGAAAAGGAGCATTCTTTCCAACAAGTTCCTTGATGAAAGATCTTTCAAAAGGATCCCTTGATGACAAAATAACTTGCGGAAAATGTGGTGTCTTTCAATTGGAGCATTCCTTTGAATGGGCCCCTTGGTGTCTTGAAGGGTTCCCTACCAAAGGAACCCACTTTGAATTTTTTCTTCTCAAAATAATTCTTTGTTGTTTTGCAATGTGTGTTTTTTATTTGATATTTGATGTTGCATGTCTCGGTGTCATACATCTTATATCTTGGTGTCTAGCTTGGGGGTAACCTAACTAGACTTACCTTTTTTGTGACTATCTTGCAACACAGTTTGCAACAACCACATGCTTATATATTTGATCAATGTGTGTCTTGTGTTTATTTGATCAAACTGTGACTTACTGTGTCAGCTTGTTTCTTCTTATGTCTTATGAATTTGTGTCTCATGATTAGATTTTTTTCCTAACATGTTTTTTCTAGAGCCTAACATGTTTGTGGTGAGATCGTATCTAGCTTTGTAAGATCAAAGACCCGTGTCATCTTCTCATCTTGGTGGAGCTCCCTCTTTCACATCTAGGTACATCGGATCAAAGATTTGATTCCTTGATGATATTGGTATATTATCTTCAACGTCTTTCTACTTTAGCTCACATATGCACTGAAATGTATGCTCACTAAAGTGGGGGAAAAATGTTATGGCATAAATTTGCACCTAGGAAAAATTCCCATTAATTTATCCTTACCTTAGCTTTACAAGTTTGATGATGCAAAAACCCACTACCTTCATCCTGACCTTCACACGTGTCCCCGCATTTTGTGTTGATGGAGGAATATTTGTCGGGGATGCACATGTGCCACATAGAAGTCTGCATGTCACACTACTGTCCTAATAGATTCCTACCTTTGGAATCCATAGAAACATCACGCTTCCTAATTGCTTACGAAGGTAACGTCTCATACCGACTCTTGACTAGCAAAAAATGACTCTTTTGCTTCCATTTACCCATTCAATCTCATTCTTTCACTCTCTTACATTCTCTAGTTCACTCCTTCACATTCTCTATTCACTTATTTTATTCACAAGCTTAATCTCTCTCACTTATTGATCATTCTTTCTTCACTCTCATTCTATCTTGTTGCTACCAACTTTCTACTTGGTCTCTACAATGTCTTCTTCCTTCAAAAACATCATCATTGCATGTTTATGAAGCTCTACCTCCTTGGTGTGGTGGTATCATCTTTCACCTTTCTCTATCAACCTTGAGTGCTTATACTAGGGAAGGGGTTAGTGCAGGATCATGGCGGGCCAAAAAGTGGCGATATGACATAAAAGTGGCTGACGACTTTTTTTATCCAAATTTAATGAAATGAAAAGGGTTTATAGATAAAATTGTTAGCTTTCCAAAAATATAAGATATGCCTTATTTGGAATTAAGTAGATAACTATTATTGATTTTCTACATACATTTTGACTAAATTCCTAATTGATAGGTTGATTGAAAAACATCTATAACTTTTAAATGGTTAAATATTTTTTGAATCCAAAAGATGCGTAATACAATATGCTTCACAAAATATAGTTTTAAAAAAATAAAAATTAAATTTCATAATTTTTTGACCATGTTAGGCTAGTTGGACAATTGGTTTTTTAATATTTTAAAAATTCCTACTAGAAAATTCATAACTAAATATTTACTTGCAAATAAATTACAAAAAAATATGCATCAAATCTAGGAATGTGTCCTCTACTTATATTGAAATATTTAGAATAAAATATTTATTTTTCCTCCCCATTAGGGTGGCCAGACGAATACCTGCTTTTTATTTTTTTCTTGAAAATTTAGTACTTCTGCATTGAAATTTCAAATTTCCACCAAATAGATTTACTTTTTTCCAAAAAAGGACTAATAGCTTAGAAAATACATTCAATTTTCTACAAATTTTGTTTTTACATATTTTTCAAATTATGTTAATATCCTATTCAAATTTTTATGTCAAATTGCGTAACTCTATCTTTTTGAATTTTTATTGCCACTTAGGGGCCTAGTTTTTCCCCCCATATGATCCTGCACTGACCCAAAAGTAACATTGCATCTTTTCATTCACTTGAATCTATCATCTTGTAGAGTAGAATTTAGGTTGTTATTGCTCTCTACCTTTTTGTGTCATTTCCATTCTCTCTTCTTTATCACTTTCTCTATATGGTTGCATATCTAGTTATTCGTGGAGGTGGGAACACCAAAATGGGGGTCTGACTAAGGTAGACCTCAAAATACAACCCAACACTTTTCTTGTTTTTGTGTGTGTAGGTGTAGGTTTTTCCGTTTGGAGCTATAGCTGGAGAACTAGATTGTGCGTGAGTTCTATCTCTCTCTCCCTTTCTTCATTATTTCATCATTGGAATAGCTCTATAAGTATTCTTCTTGTTGTACTGCTTATTTCTATATTTTTGTATTAAATTGTCAAATTGTAAAACTTTGATATCCATGTCGTAAGTTGACCTTGTGTGTTTCTTACTATCATCTGACCCTTTGTTTGTACATGATGTCAATGTGTCCCTAGGACTCTAGCATGGTGTGCTGAAGTCTGGTTCCCATGTTGTTGTCCTCGGTTAGAGAGCTATTTAATTCATAGTTTGAGACCCTTGGAATATACTCTCCTAGTTTTTGAAAACACCTATCATTAGCAGAAGGGAAATAGGGTCTTCTTTTCCCTTCCTTTTCAACCCATATTTCCTTTCTTAATCTTTATTCAATCTAAGGTAGTTTAGGTAAATTCTTTCCTTGAGGCTCTCCCGTGACCTGGAGCCTTAGGGGTGATGAATCCCCCTTCTCTACACTCAAAAATAGAGGCATAGTTTCATATAAAACTATACAAAAGTGCCTCAAGATGAAATAAAAATGGTGAATGACAGTTGGGGATGTTTTGGATGATTTTTGGCAAGAGAATGACAAGCACAAAGACACATTAGATGAGTTTAATTTTAAGGTGATGAGGATAAATGGATTTCACTAGTATTGTATATAAAGACACACCAAAAACATGAGTACAATCCTAGAATTAGTCAAATAGGTGTGCATACTTAATATGGTCCCACCAACCAAAGGATAATACTTCAAGAGTAGTGTGAAACACTTCTCTTTCAAGAGTCGGTAGCTAGGGATCTAGTGGTAGAAGGGCTCACCTTTTCCCTTTCCTTAGAGGTCATAAGACCTTTCCCAAATAGATTCTACCTCTACTCAGGGAGATACATGGTGAGTAGCTTTGGGAATAATACTATACCCTACACCACACTAAAAAATGAGTGAATAGTCTTACAAGCTTCTAAAGCAAGGTGTTTAGTGGATCTTTAAATAGTGAGATCTTTTCATAGTGCCCAATATTAGGAGGGTCTCTCTTTCTCTCATCACAAAACAAGTTTTAGAGGACTGAGGGTCTTGCCACTTGGATCAAACAACAATAGCCATACTTTGAGATACAAATTTCATTCTCTCCCCCATTTGTATGCCCCACCAAAAAATATGTTTGAGGTCACTCTTGAGGTGATTAAATCCCCAAGTAGGCCTCCTAATTAGAAAGACTATACTAGGAGTTTTTATAACCCAAGATTGCACAAAGCGCAAGGGGAGATCATACACAAAAACTAGCAAGCCTTGGGTGTTAACATAAAACATAAAAGGATGAATAAGTGTGAGAATTATGATATCTAAGATTGTTCTAAGTGCAAGGAAAGAGCATACATATACACACCCTTCTAAACATGGCAAGCAATATTCATTAACCCACTATACTAACTTTAAATTCCTAAATTAGTGGGAAATAAAGTCTTAGACCAATGAAACCTAAATCAAAACATTATTAATCTTGATGAATATGATCTTTTCCAGATATCTACAATTTTTAACACTTGTTAGTTGACAAAAATACAAGTTAGATTGAAAAGTAAGCTAAAAAACCCTAGAAATTGAAAATTGAAATAAAGGCATAAATTTACCATATAAATTCATCAATTTATACTATAGAAGTACCTCAATATTATGTATAGGTGTATCTCTATGAAACAAAGGTGCCTTTTTGTGAAATAGAGGCACAATTTCACATACAAGGTGCTAAAACATGCATCAAGGTTTCAAAAATGAGGTTTTTGATCAACCTAGCTTGGAAACCTATAAGATGAAGTTAGGATACACTAGAAAACACATAGATACTACAACAATATGTTATCCAATAACCCAAAAATATCATGTAATATTGATGAAAACTCAAATCTCCTAGAAAGATTCAATGAAACCCTAGGTTAGAGAAACCCTAAAAACTTTTACAATCAATGAGTTAGATAACCTATGAAAATAAAGTGATAAAGAGATGATATCCTACAAAATAAGGCACCAATGATCATTCAAACCCTAGGAGAAACCCTAAATGTTCAATCCAAATGAATAGAATGAAGGCACGATTTTGGGTGATAGAGGCATAAATTTGTGAAGTATAGGCACCTTTATGTGTTCAACAGAGGCACAACATTGTGCAACAAAGGAAAATTTCTATGAAATAGCGGCACATTTTCATATTCTAAGTGCTGAAATTAATTTTTGTATCACAAAAACTCAACAAAACTTCACCAAAAAGGTAAAAATAGGGATGTGGTCCCACCAAGCATGCCAAACTGAAGATTTGGAAAATGAAATAAAGTGAAACAACATAAGATAATGCATGAAAAGTAAATGTATACCTCAAACAATCACCATCCTCCTAGATAAGCTGAAATAGAATGCACACTAGTTCTATTTGATTTTCCCTTATGATGATAAAATGTGGATTGCTCAATAGACTAGCATAACCTTTCAATATGATTATGAATGTGATCTAGTAAACAACAACATAAGTGTATGGTAGCTTGATTATTCTTGATGATGAAGGATTAAGGCATCTAGATATAGAGTTTTGAAGAAGCAAAATCAAGGGATAGGATAGATTGATGGTGGATGGCTAAGATTGAATGAGGATTAGGATTAGGTTCAAATATTTAGTCATGTGATAAGTAGATCACATAAGGGATATGATCTAGGTTTAAGATTGGGATACAGATAAAATTAGTATATGAATGACTAGGATTAAAAGGTGGTATATTAGATGAATGGATACGATGGAAAGATAGTTTGACCTTTGGGTAGGTGTCTAGATTCCAATGAATCTAGACAAGGAAGTTATTAGACATGTGACGAGGGAACTTGTCACATGATGTAAATTTTAGATTATGATCCATGTGAACAAGTTAGAGGGATATGATTAGATGGATAAGGATAATGGATAAAATGGAATTAATTAAATAAACAAAAGATTCATTTAATTAATGGGATCATGTGAAGGGAAAAATAATTAAATATATGATAAATATTTATTTAATTAAAAGTTATGATAAAGGATAGGGAAAGGATGGAAATAATTAAATAAATAATAAATATTTATTTAATTAATGGATTAGGATAAGAAATTAGGTGTGGTTGGGTAAGGTCAAATTTTAGGTGTCTACAAAGAGACACATAGTCTCTTCTTTAATTGGAGTCCTACTATACTTTTTTTGTGCCCAAAAGGCTTAACCTTAGAGATCATCCTTCACTGATAATGAGTTAATGAATATAAGTTTTTAGTTTGATGGTAGTGCTAAAAGGAAAACATGAAGAGAAGGATCTAATGAGGTTGCTAGTGAACCTAATTGCAACAAAGATTTTTTTATAATATGCATAAGGAAATTTATAAGCTAGGTGATTTAGATCTAATTAATCAAGTTTGGCAATAAAGCCTAGGATGTAAAGAGGGAACAACCATGATTCTCCCAATATAAAATCAATATAATAAATATATGATAAGAATTTGGGATAAAGTGAAATAGTGCAATGTAGGAACAAAAATTAATAACATCAAGATATATGGAATAAGTTATAAAATGTAAGTGTATTTATAAGCCACAAAATGTACTTGCATTTTTTGAGTTTCAAAATGAACTTCAAATTTTATGAGCTACAAAATTCACTTCACATTTTATGAGTTGTAAAAGGGTATGTGCATGATCATGATGGGCCAAAAAGTGGCGATATGATGGGTATGTGTAGGGTATGTGGATGACGACCTTTTTTTTACCCAAAATTGATGAAACGAAAAGGGTTTTTAAAGGAGATTCTCAGCTTTCCACCAATATAAATTATGCTTTAAAATTTTAATTTAATAAATAAATATTATTCATTTTCTATTTGAATTATGACTAAAGTCCTAATTGATAGGTTGATTGAAAAACATCTATAGCTTTCAAATGGTATCATATTTTTTGAATCCAAAACATGAGTCACATTCTATGCTTCACATACTATAGGATTAAAAAAAAAATTGAATTTCATGAAGTTTTGACCAAGTTAAGGTGGTTAGACATATGAGTTTTTTAATTATAATTAAATATTTAGTTAGAAAAAAATTACAAAAAGATATGCATCACATCGGGACATGAGTCCTCTACTTATATCTAAAATCTTATATAAAAATATTATCATTTTATTGTGGTTAGGGTGGTTAGACAAACACCTACTTATTTTTTTCCTGAAATTTAAGTACTACTGCATTGAAATTTCAAATTTTCACCAAATAGATTTAAAAAAATAAAAATAAACCTAGTAGTTTAGAAACTACATTCAATTTTCTACAAATTATATTCTTACATATTTTTGAAATAATATAGATAACTTATTCAAATTTTTACGCCAAGTTGCCTAACTCTGATTTTTTTGAATTTCATCGCCACTTAAGGGCCTATTTTTTCCATGATGATCCTACACATACCCAAAACATGCTTCACATTTTATGAGCCACAAAATGTGCTTCTTGTTTTTTGGCTTATAAAATGTTCTCACATTTTTTGGTTACAAAACACACTAACATTATGGCTTGGTATTTACCAAACCATAGTGCAATCATGTTATGTGATTTTAACCATAATGTGAGTGTTTTATATAGAAAATTGGTCATTTTTCACCACTTTTTTTGTACACCATTTCCGTGCACTCACCCTTGGTTGTAACATAATTTTTTCAACATAGGACAACTCATTGAAAGGAATATTTTATAATATTTAAAAATAATGAATGTGTTATTTATGACAAAAATGAGAGAAATAATATAGTGGTGAAAGTTACCATGTTACAAAATAGGATATTTCCTTTGAGACTTGCATATAATACGACTCATGTTCTTAAAAAATTAAGGATGATTCTTGGTTATGGCATATGAGATATGGATATTTAAATTTTTGAAGACTAAAATTATTTTCTCAGAAGCAAATGGTGAAGGACTACCACTTATTAAATAAGATGTTCAAATTTGTGAAGGATGCATTGTTGGAAAGCAACATCAGGATTTGTTCTCAATAGGAAGAACTTGGAGAGAAAAAGTACCACTTGAATTAGTACATGATGAAATTTATGATCCAATGCAAACTTTGTATCTTAATAAAATATATATTTTTTCATTTTTATGGATGGCTTTAGTTAAAGGACTTAAATTTATTTCATTAAAGAAACACTAGAATTTTTTTATTAAATCTCAACAATTTAAGGCTACTATGAAAAATAAATTAGTTGCTCTTTCAAAATCTTGCATTGAGATAGAGCCTACGAGAATTCAATTCTAATGAATTTCAATACTTTTGTAAAAAAAATGGAATTCGAAAGAAATTGGTTGCTAGCTACAACCCTCAACAAAATAGAGTTACCAAATACAAAAAACCACTATTGTGGAGATGGCCAGAAGCATGCTTAAAGCCAAGGCTCTACCAATAAGTTATATGGTGAAAATAAAGCTTGGCAATGGAATAGAAATTTGAATCAGAAAAAGATAAATAATTATTAATTTGGAACAAGAT
Source organism: Sequoia sempervirens (assembly GCA_007258455.2). Lineage (NCBI taxonomy): Eukaryota > Viridiplantae > Streptophyta > Pinopsida > Cupressales > Cupressaceae > Sequoia > Sequoia sempervirens. The sequence continues at coordinate 207,372 of VDFB02206387.1, forward strand.
GTTCCATCTTATCCTATTGGACAAAGTAGTAGCTCAAGTTCTATTGCATCACCTTCACTGAAATTTCCATCTTCTCTATCTAATCCTTGTTCAGGAATGAGTCCTCCAATGAAAGTAAAAATACTTAAATAAATTTATGAAGGGACTACTAGTCTTGATTCAACTACACATTTTATTTTTCAATATCATATTTAAGTTGAACCAATTTTTTTTGAAGATGCAATAAAATAAATATGGTTTAAAGTCATGAATAACGAAATTGTTGCCATTGAAAATAATGAAACATGGGATCTAGTTGATCCTTCAACCAAAAAAGATGTTATTGGGCTAAAATGGATCTCCAAAACAAAATATAAATTTTATGGATCAATGAAAGGTACAAAGCAATATTAATACTATAAGGCTTCTCACAACAACTAAGTATTGATTACTTTGATACATATTCTCTAGTTGCTAGATTGGATACCACAAGAATAGCTTTGGAATTGGCAATACAATTTAGGTAGAGAATTTATAAATTTGATGTTAAATCAATTTTTATGAATGGTTACTTGAATAAAGAAGTGTTTTTAGAATAACCACTAGGTTATGCGGTTGTAAAATAAGAACAAAGGGTCTATAAGTTGAAAAATATCTTTATGGACTTAAGCAAACACATAGAGCATGATATTATAGGATAGATGGTTATTTTCAAAAGAATGGTTTCAAAAGGAGTTAAAGTGAATCTACACTGTGTAAAATTTTTAAGTACAAGTGATTTACTCATAATTTGTTTATATGTTGATTATTTGATTTGCACAATAAATAACAAAGTGTTAATGAATGAGTCTAGAAATGTCAAGAAGAATGAATTTGAAATGAAATATTTGAATTTGATGTATTATTTTCTTCAAATAGATGTAAAAAAATTGAATAATGACATCTTTATCTCATAAGGGAAGTATATTAATGGTCTACTTGATAAGTTTAGAATGAAAAATTACAAAACTATGATCCTATATGAGAAATTAGTTAAAGATGATGGTTCAAAAAAAAATGAAACATTGTACAAAATTTTGGTTGGTAGACTTATGTATCTTACAATTACTAGACTAGATATCATGTATTTTGTTAGCTTGCTTTCAAGATTTATGAAAAACCCAAATATTCTTCATTTTATCACAATGAAAAGATTTTTGAGTTATGTTTGTAATACAAGTTTTGGTGTTTTGTATACATCTATAAATAACTTTAGATTGGTTGGGTATACATATAGTGATGATAGGAAAAGTACTTTAGGTTATGTATTAAGTTTAGAATTAGGTGTCATTTCTTGGTCTTCAAAAAATAATCATCTATATCTTTGTCATCAACAAAAGTTGAGTTTATTGCTGCAACTTTAGCATCCTGCCAAACAATATGGTCGAAGACAAATATGGTAGATTTAAAGAAGAAAAAATATAAGCCAACAATTATTTATTGTGATAATAACTCAACAATTGCTATTACAAAAAAATCCCATCTTCTACAATTGAACCAAACTCTTGTGGTTGAAAAACTAGTTGAATTTAAGGTTTTGCAAAATTGATGATCAACTTGCTAATATTTTAACTGAGACAATTAAAAAAATTGAGAGGTTAAGACAAATTATAAGCATTTACACATCAAACATAAAGAGTATGCACCATTTTTCCTGCCATATAATTCTCCATTGCAAATGTTATAAAACATTATTTAAATATTTTTGCTTTTTTTTTACAGCTGTTTATAAATACACTAAACTTTGTTTTTAAAGCTATTTTTTTTGTCCTCCATGAAGTTGCATGTATTCCCTATGCTGGAAAAAATTATTATTAACCAAAAACAAAAAAAAATGGAAGTTGGGCATGCCATTTTCCTCCTATGGTCATTCTATTTTGGTCTCTAGATATTAGTTTCTAACTCTAAGTTGCAGTATATTCAAAGAGATGAAAATATTGTTGTAAGAGTTTTTCTCTTGGTCTCATTGTTCTGTGTACAACATTTGGGTTCGTGACATTGCTTAATTGCCTCCTGTGGATCTTGGATCTTGTATAATTTTGGGGGATTGTTACAAGATTTCGTCCTTGGTCTCCTTGTGTAGCACGATGTTTGGGTTTGTGACATGGCTTAACTGCCTCCTATGGATCTTGGATCTTGTATAAATCTGACGGTTGTATCAGACATTGACAAATCAATCTTTTGATTCAACTATAGCCACCTGTGCAACAAATATTTTAAGTTGACTGCCATACATTTTCTTCCAGTGGCTATAGTCACATTATAGAGCCACAATACTCCTCCTTGGACTTGCCATTTTGATCTAGAGGCCTTATATTTTGCACATCTTCTATTTTTTTTTGAAACCGCTATGCCTACATGTACTAATACTACTATGAACATGTAAAGGACTGAGATTAAAAAACTCATGTCCACCACCATCCCTGCACACTACATCTACCCTATACCCTATACAAAAAAGAACAACCCGAAGCCCTAACACCATGCCCACATAGGGATTACATATATGTATAGTCTTTCAAAAAATAAGACCACTGGCTGCATCATTAAAAAACTAGATCATCAAGAAGAACAAAATATTTTTTCAAAAAAAATTCAAAAAGGAAGAATTTGTATACGGTTGTGCAACACCTTAGAGGGTCATTGATCTGTATAGGATCTAGACTAAATTGCAGAAATGAATGCTTAATTTTTACAATGATTATTCCAAGTTAATTAAATCAAAATTAACTTAAGGAAATAACAAAATGAAGGAATTGACAAACTGAAAGAAGGTGAGAGAGAAGAAGAGAAAGTGCAAACAGTGTTTGATTACGAAGTTCGTCACAAATGTGACTATGTCTTCGGGTCCACTCCAATAGAGAGACCGATCCGATTAACTCCAAAAATCAATTACAAAGCACCACAATCATTCTCCAAGCACTTTGGTAGCATAACAGCGCTCTGACGTGCAAGAATGACTCAAAGAATCTCCACAAGACCCCTCTTTCGTGTCACCACAGCTTCAAGACTTCGTCACCTGAAAAAAAACTTCGTAGCAACTCTCACCTTACACCCCCTTTTTATACAAAGAATTAACTCAATTTGGCCTTTAACCAAAAGATTTGACAATATTCACCTTATCTCTCCAAATTACAAATCATATATTTGAAAATCCTCCATATCTCCTAAAAAAACAACTTAATCTCCCAAATTTACAAGGAATCCCCCATTTATACAAATAATAATTTAGATTATATCCCCTTAAATCTATCTAAGCCCCTTTTCATTATTCATTCTCGGGCTTATTGTTTGGGAGGTTGTTTTTGTTTTTTCATTTAAGGAGTTTGTTTATAATTTTTAGGCATTCGGTTTTTACACATAGATAAAACAAAACCGATGCAACTATAATATTATAATGGTTGAATAGCGCAGCGGTGTGCTGTGTTTCGGGGACCCGACCGGTACAGGTTCAACTCCTGCCGGTTCGTTTTTAAAACAAACTTTGAACAAAATAGTCAACAAAACAAACGGGGTGACGAATATAGTAAAGCGAATAATGTGTAGCTCAACGGCCCCGCGGATTTCTCGTGAATGAGAGGTGAGGGGTTCGAGCCCCATGCGGGCTACCAAACCTTTTGCTAACCAAAACAACGAATGCCGACGAAGGGGAGAAGACGGGGCCACACGTCGCACCAGGAGGGTGCCACGTGGCAGGCTCTGATTGGATGTTATCACCGACGTACCTGCTGACTCAGATGCATACGTGGAAGCTGACGTGTCAGGATGACGTGGACAGTGACTGGGACGCTGACTGTGCAAACTAATGACGTGTCTGCCAACTAGGATGATAACTGTACTGCCACGCGCGCGTTGACTGTATGTACGGAAAGGACACATGTCACTCTATGATTGGTCCGTGTATGCCACGTGTCATATTCTGACTGGTCCATTTTCTATCCGTACAGTACGGAATGATGACGTCAGCATTCTGTACAATCAAAAGTCAACATTCTTTGCACAAACTTTGACCAGCTGTATCTTGAGCATACGATGTCAGATTTCGACGAAACGAACACCGTCGGAATCGTCTCGACGAGCTCTTCGCGATGATGCCAACTTTGAAAAATTTTGACGACGCCATTTTTTTGCTTCCTGAACGCCCTCTGATCCCAGTTTGACTGAAGGTTTGACTGGCCATAACTTGCACAAACAAACTCCTTTTTGCTCCGTTCGAGTTGCGTTGGAATCAGGACGCTGAGCTCTTTCTGATGGTGCAGGTTCTGGAGAGAAATGAGACACTTCAATTTTTACTGGAAATGTCCACCGGATCAGTCATCCTCTTCCATCAGCCCCAGTTGCAGAAGACTCGGTGCCATCCCACATTTTTCATTTCTTTTCATGCCTCGCCTTTTCCTTCTGCTCCTCTATCCAAATCCTTTTTCCTCCCGCTGCATTCTTTGAGGGTTCATTGTCCCCCGAACCCTCTTCTCCATCTCTTTCTCCTGCAAGTATTTTTTCAAAGAGTCCCATCCAATTAATGCTTTTGCTCTCCTTTCATCTTAGTTCACACCAAATGGCCATCTTAGGAAAGGAATTAAATCCATGGCTTCATAACCCTCATCTATACCCTCACTCACATCAAAACCCACTCCAGGAAGCGCCCACTCCAGAACTGACGCCATTCCCCACAACCAAACTTCCTCTACACACCCATTCAAAACACGCATAATGGCTTCCGACTTCTCACCCAATTCAATCCCCCATGCCATCACCATTGAAACTATGTCCACTTTTGTTCGATATCTATGCCTTATTCTTAGAAAATAGTCACCCAACAAAGTTTGCACAATTTGCACATACACTACATCGTCGTATTTAAAAATACACTTCAGATGCTTCACAGAGATGTCACCAAAAAAAGCTAGTTGTTGCCTCAGCGTAAACAAAGTGAAGGTGGCTTCCATGTTTGTAGACACCTCACACAAACTTCTTCACACAAAACAAAGACACTCCTACCACCTATAAATAACCCAAATGTTCTCTTTTCCCAAATTGGGTCCTCCACATGAGATAATGAGTGGTCATATAGGGGTATGTGCAGGATCATGGTATGCCAAACAGGCCCTTAAGTGGCAATGAAAATTCAGAAAAATCAGAGTTAGGCAACTTGACGTAAAAATTTGAATAAGTTATCTATATTATTTCAAAAACATGTAAGAATAGAATCTGTGGGAAAT